>VZQC01005031.1:480113-499395 GCA_009823505.1 Rhizomys pruinosus
TTTTTTGGTCTTTTTGAGACAGGGTCTCCCTGTAGTCCCAGCTGTCCTGGAACTCACTCTGTAGACCAGGCTGGCCTTGAACTCACAAAGATCCGCCTGCCTCTGCCTCCCAAGTGCTAGGATTAAAGGCATGTGCTACCATGCCTGGCATCTTTCTGTTTTAATAGAATATATGTTCTGTGCATTGAAGACTGATTTGGGGCAAGGTGGGGTGAAAAGAATGAGAGCAGCAGCCCCAGTTCTTTCCTCTCCTCCAGTGGTTAACCCAGAGCAAGTGCAAGATGTTAGTGTGTGTAGGAATTTATCTTCTCAAAGGTACACCTTGGAGCTAATTCAAGGAGCAAAAGTCAGTAAACCTTTTTCCAATGCTATATATAGTCTTTTTTGATATTTCCATAGCAATTGTAAATACTGGACTACCTCTGACACTTAGATGAAGTAATCCTGCTTGATTTTTAATTTCTTGTGGTTGCATGCTAGATTTCCTGTCATCTTTTTTTTTTTTCAATAAATGAGACAGTCTTTTTTATTGTGTGTGTGTCTGTGTGTACATGCACGTGCATGTGCGCGCGCGCGTACGCGCGCCCACACACACACACACACACACACACACACACACACACACGTGTTTGCAGATCTCCTTGGAGGCCAGGAGAAAGGCATTGGATCCCTTGGAGTGGAATTAATAAGTGTTTTTTTATGAGACACCTGATGTGGGTGCTGGGATCCGAACTGTGGTCCTCATATTGAGTTCTGAGTGCTGTCAACTGTTAAAGCCATTTCTCCAGTTTCACGTGTTTTTATTCTCAGTAAATTAAATGGGTTTTTGTTTTGTTTTTGAGATAGGGAGCATGTTTTCTTTTTAGAAGCCTAAATGCTGCCTTATGAAATTAGATTCTCAACTGTGTATGTTGGTGTGTGTATGTACATACAGTGGTGTACTTCCTAGTCTGCATGTGTTCAGGAGGCTAGAGTTCAATATCAGGTGTCATACTTTACCTCCTCCTTATTTTTGAGACAAGATCTCTCTCTGAACTTGGGGCTTTGCCATTCAGCTCTGAGGATCTGCCTGTCTCTGACTCTCCAGCACTGAGGCTACCACTGTGGCTTTTATGTGGGAACTGGGGATCCAAATTCATGTTTGTTTTACCCACTGAGCCTTACCTCTGGCTCCAAAGTTTTTACTTCTTAATTTCAGTAATAAAATGATACCTTCCCTATGATCTTTGGCCTGGAACTCAATATGTAGACCAGGCTGGTCTTGAACTCAAGCCACCTGCCTTGCCTCCCAAGTCCTGGGATTAAAGGCATGTGCCACCACACCTGGCCCCTATGATCTTTTATAGAGGATATAATGACAGACAATAACATTATATATTACTTGTGGAACTTCCTTGTAGTTTATTTATTTTTTATTTTTATTTTTTTGGCCTTTTCGAGACAGGGTCTCCCTGTAGCCCCAGCTGTCCTGGAACTCACTCTGTAGACCAGGCTGGCCTTGAACTCACAAAGATCTGCCTGCCTCTGCCTCCTGAGTGCTAGCATTAAAGGCATGCACCACCACGCCCGGCATCTTCCTTGTAGTTTTATTAATGGTTTAATATATCTGAGTTAAAATAGGAAGAGAATATGGACAGAAGTAGTTATAAAGAGCAAAATTAGAACATAATATCTCTGTATTCTTAAATTTCTAAATGTTATTTTTTTAAAAGTAAATTGTACATGATCTTTGGTTTTAATGTCATTTGGTGATAGACCTCACATATGGAGGGTACTGCTTCTCCATCCTTTAAAGCTTTAAATTTAAAAGAAAAATCTCCTTCACTGTTCATATGGGTCTGAGGAGGGCTTGATGTTTCCCATGGTTTGGGTACTGGACATGGCAGGGGACTGAAAGAACAGGAGGCCTGGTCCTGCTTCCCCTCCAGATCCCAGCCCCCATTGTGGCTGAAGGAGAGCTGCCCTGCTCAGTGGCTGATGCCCACTTAAACAGGAAAACCCAACTCTCCTAATGCCACCAGCTGCATGATATGGGATTGTCCGATGTTGTCCACTCGAAGGGAACAACCAGGAGGTGAACCTTCAAGGAGACTTGATAACTTTCTGTCACTACAGTTCTCACTGGTCTCAAGTCTGTGAATGACTTTTAAAATTAAATTCATTGATGGGGCTAGAGAGATGGCTCAGCTGTTAAGAGCACTGACTGCTCTTACAGAGGACCCGGGTTCTATTCCCAGCACCCACATGGCGGCTAAGAACCATCTTTAACTCCAGTTCCAGGGGAATCCGACACCGTCTTCTGACCTCCGAGGCATTGCACAACATGGGTGCACAAACCTACATGTAGACAGTACACTCATACACATTAAAAAAAATTTTAAAAATTAAATTCATTGAGTTGCAACCACAACAACAAAAAGAAAAATACTTGTAAAATGAGTTACTTAAAAGCATCTCAGCCACATTTGTTGTTGATTTGGGTACTGTTGATCTTTCTGAGATTATGGAGCTTCTTCCTATTTTCTTGAGATATGGAAAGCAATAAAGGGCTTGCTTGTTAGATGTAATCAAACCTTAATGCCTAAAAATATCAGCTCACAGTTACCTTGCTGTAGACATTTTCAAGTCCACAGTTGGAAAAGCAGCTATTAACAATTTAGTTCCTCAGTGAACACAAATGACCTTCAATGTGGATTAGTAACTGAAATTCTATTGCAGAATTCCCTTTGAGGAGATTATTTAGAATCTCTCCCACATTAAAAAATTACTGTTTATAAATAATGAGCCACTCCCTGCACTGCTTACATAGTTGCAGAATTATACAAGATTAGTTTTTTGGTTATTTTCTGTTCAAAGTGAACATTTACCTGTTGTAGTGACCTTACTGCATTACTGTTTCAAGCAAGTCATTACCAGTGTAGGTTCTTTGATATAGAAGAGTTATACTGGCATGGAACCTCGCTATTTGTGACAACTTACAGGGTTTTTTTTTTCCCCTCCAGAGGATGGTTGTTTTTTGTTTAGGAAATAACATTTTAGCTGCTTATCTTTGCCCCACAGCTGGCAGAGATATGCAATAATCATAAAGTTGCATGTGGGGCTCTGAATACTCCTAGTCTTTAGTTTTTCCAGAAATGTAGAAGAGATGCATAGCTTCTGCTTTTATCTTTTTAAAAATTTTTTTATTTATTTTTCTCTATGTGTATGAATGTACTGTCTGCATGCATGTCTGTGCACCTGTGTCGTGCAATGCTGCGGAGGTCAGAAGAGGGTGTCAGATTCTCCTGGAACTGGAATTAAAGACTGTTCTCGGGGCTGGAGGGATGGCCTAGCGGTTAAGAGCGCCGACCGCTCTTGCAGAGGACCCGGGTTCGATCCCCAGCACCCACATGGCGGCTAAGAACCATCTGTGACTCCGGTTCCAGGAGAATCCAGTTCCAGGGGAATCCCGAGACCCTCTTCTGACCTCCGCGGCATCGCAGACATGGGTGCGCATGACCTGCATGCAGACAATACATTCATACACATGTAAAAAAAAAAACAAAAAAAAAAAGACTGTTCTCAGCCTCCATGTGGGTACTGGGGATCGAACCTGGGTCCTCTGCAAGAGCAGTCGGCGCTCTTAACTGCTAGGCCATCTCTCCAGCCCCAGCTTCTGTTTTTTATTTTAAACATACTTCTTAGTGGTCTCATTGAATGAGGACACTGACTCCATTCTAGTACTGTTCATCTGTACAAAGAATGCTTATAAATAAAGTGTTACAATGTGAGAAGACCACACTTGAGAGTAGAATGGTTGCTGCATAAGGGTAGGAATTTTTTTTAAGTTTTTTTTTAAATTTTATTTATTTTTGTATGTGTATGAATATACTGTCTGCATGTAGGTTTGTGCACCTGTGTCGTGCAATGCTGCGGAGGTCAGAAGAGGGCGTCGGATTCCCCTGGAACCGGAGTTAAAGACGGTTCTCAGCCGTCATGTGGATGCTGGGGATCGAACCCCGGTCCTTTGCAAGAGCAGTTGATGCTCTTAACTGCTAGGCCATCTCTCCAGCCCCAACGGTAGGAATTTTATTTTGTTCTTTGATGTGTCACCAGTCTCTAGGGTACTACTTCCCACTTACAAATACTCCTTAAAGGAGTGAGTCTCCATTACTTCCATACTTGTCATAGGAAGTGAGTGCAGTCATGCTTTTATTTTTATTATTTTTTTATTTTTTGCTCTTTTTGAGACAGGGTCTCCCTGTAGCCCCAGCTGGCCTGGAACTCACACTGTAGACCAGGCTGGCCTTAAACTCACAGAGATCTGCCTGCCTCTGCCTCCTGAGAACTCGGATTTTTTGTGTGTGTGTGCATGAGACAGGGTTTCACTGTGTAGCACAGGTGGCTTGGAATTCCCTATATGGACCAGGCTAGCCTTAGACTCACAGAGCTCAATCTGCCTCTCCCTTGAGCTACCATACCTGGCCTAGTAGTAAATGTTTTAAAGAAAACTTTAGGTTCAGGGAGTAGGTTTTTGCATAGTAATTTCATTCAGCTGATAAATGCTTTCCATTTGGGCTATTGCTGATTAAATCATCCCATCATTAAATGAATAATTCTACCCAATATGCAATGAAATTCTAGTTCTGCATGTCTGAAAAGCTAATAGATATAAGGAAACACTAAGATGCAGAAAAAATAATCAGCCAATGAATGTAGCAGTTGTAAACCACTTTTTTTTTTTTTTTTTTTCTTTTCGAGACAGGGTCATGCCTGCCTTCTAAACCACTTCTTAGAAGTTAACACCTTTGCAAAACAAAACAAAAGCCGGGCGTGGTGACGCATGGCTTTAATCCTAGCATTTGGGAGGCAGAGGCAGGCGATCTTTGTGAGTTCAAGGCCAGCCTGATCTATTGAGTGAGTTCCAGGACAGCTGGGGCTACAGGGAGACCCTGTTTTGAAAAGACAAAAAAAAAAAAAAAAAAAAAAGTAGCCCGGTCTGGGGCACGTGCCTTTAATCCCAGCCTTGAAGAGGTAGAGGTGGGTGTATCTCTTGAGAGTTCAAGGCCAGCCTGGTCTCACAGAGGGAGCCAGGCCAGCTGGTACTAAAAAAAAAAAAAAAAAACTAAACAAAAAAAAAAAGTTAAACCTTTGAATTTTGTTTTTGAGACATCCTCTTCTTTGAATCCCTTGTGCAGCTGTGGAAATGTAAATTAAATGTACTGTCTTTTTTTTTTTTTTTTTTTTTTTTGGTCTTTTTCGAATGCTAGGATTAAAGGCCAGGTACTGTCTTTGCTATCAAAGGGTCAATAGTTGACAGAGAAAGTATATTTTAAAGAAATTTGTGAAAACACCACCATCTGCCAAAACTCTCTTCGCCTGTCAGCATTTTCCTAGATTAAAATTTGTGCTCAAGGTTGCATCCTGCTCTCAAAAGCTGCATTTTGCTTATCAGCTGGGCTGGTTTGTATGAGCTGGCTGCTTAAGAATGTGAGGCTGAGGAGAGTGAGGGACAGGACTCCTTTGAGTTACGAATATAAACCCAGCTGGAGTGCCCCTCCCTGTGTGTGTGTGTGTGTGTGTGTGTGTGTGTGCGCGCGCGCGCGCTTGAGCACACTTACTGAATTTAGAGCAGCTTTGTACCCTTCTGCAGAAATACTTTCGATTGTGGTAATTTTCTCGAGACCCCAGGCACATTTTTTTTTTTTTAATTTTTTTAAAATTTAATTTAATTTTATTTATTTCTGTATGTGTATGAATGTACTGTCTGCATGCAAGTCTGTGCAACGCCGCGGAGGTCAGAAGAGGGTCTCGGATTCCCCTGGAACTCGAGTTCTCCTGGAATTGGAGCCTCAGACGGTTCTCAGCCGCCATGTGGGTGCTGGGGATCGAACCCGGGTCCTCTGTAAGAGCGGTCAGCGCTCTTAACCGCTAGGCCATCTCTCCAGCCCCCCCCAGGCACATTTTTAACATAGCCAAGGATGACTTTGAACTTCTGATCCTTTCTGCTTCTAACTCCTTAATGCTGGGATTATAGACATGTGCCACTATGACTAGTTTTACTCCATTCTGTGGATTAAGCCAGGGGCTTTGTGCATGCCAGGGGCCACCTGAGTTTTATGCCTTTGCATTCAGTGTGTGTGTGAATTGGTCTTTTATTCATAACAAAAAAAAAAAAAAAGAAAGAAAAAGGAAAACCTTTTGTTTTTCATTTTAATGAAAAATAAAAGATTACTAGAGCCTGGAGAGATGACTCCTTATCTGGAGCACTGGTTGCTCTGGCAAAGGACTTGTGTTTAGTACCCAGCACCTAATGGTGGCTAACAACTATCAGTAACTCCAATTCCAGGGGATCTGAACCCTCTTCTGGCCTCCATGGGCACATGCATCAGGCAAAACATTCATACACATAAAATAATAAAATATTTAAAAAAATTAAAATAGATTATTAAAAGATAAAACATTTAATGTCACCTTCTTAGTGACTCTCCATTTGAAAATGTGAAAAACACCCCCCCCCCGTTAAAAAAAAACAGAAGCAGCAAGAACTACTCCATTCTCCCCAAATATTTTAGGAGGTTAGGAGGCCTACCCCGAGTCTCTTAGATTTTTTTCATTTATCTGGTTTCTATATTTAGTTTTTTTTTTAATTACATAAATTCAGCTAGGCATGGTGGTACACACTTTTAATCCCAGCACTTGGGAGACAGAAGGAGGCAGATCTCTGTGAGTTCAAGCACAGCCTGGTCTACATAGTAAGTTCCTGGCCAGTCGGGAGTACATAGTGAGACCCTGTCTCAAAACAAACACACACACAAAATTACATAAAATGTACAGTTGGTGTGCCTCTTTGTCCTTGTTGAAGTTAATGTACCAGGGGACATGCAGTTGATCATATGAAGAATTCTGTGTAGGAACTAAATGTGTGTTTCTTTTTGATCTTGTTAGATCCTTCAGGCCCGTCTTCATTGTTGTCGTCATCCTCCTCCTCCACCTCCTCCTCCTCCTCTTCCTCCTTCTCTTTTTTTTTTTTTTGGTCTTTTTGAGATGGTATTTAAAATTGAGTATATTGACTTCTACTTTCCTTAGTGTGTGTGTATGTGTGTGTGTGTAGATGGGTAGATGAGTGTGCATTTGAGTATGGAGGCCAGAGACCAATATGAGTGTATTCCTGAATTGCTTCTTCACCTATTATTTATTTATTTATTTATTTAATCTCATAGAGATCAGGCTGCCTCTGGGATTAAAGGTATGCACCACCATGCTCAGCTTCCACTTTATTGTTTTTTTTAAAATATTTTATTATTTATTTATGTGTATAAGTGTGTTGTCTGTATGTAAGTGCACTTGTGTTGTGTAATGCCTGTAGAGGTGAGAAGAGGGTGTTGGATTCCCCTGGAACTAGAATTATAGATGGTTGTTAGCCACCATGTGGGCACTGGAAATCAAACCCAGGTCCTCTGCAAGAGCAGCTAGGGCTTTTAACCACTGAGCCATCCCTCCAGCCAGACTGGCTGGCTAGTATGCTCCAGGGATTCTCCTGAAGCCACCTCCTTAATGCTGTAGTCACAGGCTGTGCTGCTACACCTGGCTTTTAAAGTGGGTTTTGGTAAACCACATTCAGATCCTTATTCTTGAGCAGCAAGTACTTTACTCATAGAGCCATCCTCTTGGTCCAGGACTATAATAAATAAAATAATAATTTTTAATAAATGAAATCATTTATGCATGGTGGCATACACCTTTAATCTCAGCACTCAGGAGAGTGGCTCTTTGTGAATTTCAGGCCAGCCAGAGCATTATATGTAATAGAAAATTGAGGCTTATTTCAGAAAAGTTCAAAAAAGAAGTTTTTATAGCTCTACTCCTTTATCAATGGAACTAAGGGCAGCCTCTAATACATAAAGTTTCTTTTTAAATTTTTTTTTTAATTAATTTTATTTATTTCTGTATGTGTATGAATGTACTGTCTGCATGCAAGTTTGTGCACCCGTGTCGTGCAACGCCGCGGAGGTCAGAAGAGGGTATCGGATTCCCCTGGAATTGGAGTTTCAGACGGTTCTTAGCCGCCATGTGGGTGCTGGGGATCGAACCGGCGTCCTCTGTAAGAGCGGTCGGCGCTCTTAACCGCTAGGCTATCTCACTTGAGATTTATTCTACCCTTCTTGTCCTACTCCTGTCCCGACTGTATATTCACTAGTACCTCATGTGTTTAAACATTCTTTATAATTAGATTTTAATTAATTGCTTGGATTTAACATAACTACATTATACTCTGTTTCCATAACTAGGAAGATATCAGAGGTTGCACAAATATAACTTATTTTCTGATATATTTATGATTTTTGTAGCACAAGAGACCCAGCCTCTTTCAGACTCACCTTTCCATGGCCTTTATTTTACAAATTATCCTTAGAGGCATGGGAAGTTGTTTACTTTATTGACACTGTTTCAAAGTGATATCATTTCTGGGGCTGGAGAGATGGCCTAGTGGTTAAGAGCGCCGACAGCTCTTGCAGAGGACCCGGGTTCGATCCCCAGCACCCACATGGCGGCTGAGAACCGTCTGAAACTCCAATTCCAGGAGAACTCCAGTTCCAGGGGAGTCTGACACCCTCTTCTGACCTCCGCGGCATTGCACGACACGGTGCACAAACTTGCATGCAGACAGTACATTCATACACATACAGAAATAAAAACAAAACAAAACAAAACAAAGTGATATCATTTCCAGCTAAGGAGATGTTTGATTGTGGTTTCTGACAAGTGCTGTTACAAAGGTGACCTGCCTCAGTGTTTTTTGTTGAGTATGCCTGCCTGATTCATCTAGCCCCCCTCCCTTTTTTTTTTTGAGGCAGGATATTGGTTTGTAGCCCAGGATAGACATGATGCGCTTGTAGCAGTTCTTCTGCCTTAGTCTCTTTAATTGCCAGGATTACAGGTATACCTCACCATGCCTGGCTCTAAGTTTATGTTTTTGTTGTTAGTTTTTTTTTTGAGACAGGGTCTCCCTGTAACCCCAGCTGGCCTGGAGCTCTCTACGGACTGGCCTTGATCTCACAGATTTCTGCCTGCTCTGCCTCCTGACTGCTGGGTTTTAAGGCATGCACCACCACACCTGGCCTATAAGTTTATTCTTTTCTAAAAATATATTTTGATTCTTTTCAAAATAACTTGTTATTTTTTATATTTTATGTGTATGAATGTACTGCTTGCATGTGTGTTAAGTGCACCTGTGTTCAGAGGTCAGAAAAGCATTTCAGATCCCCTGTGGTTGTTAGCTGCTATGTGGGTGGTGGGAATTGAACCTGGGTCCTCTGCAAGAGCAGCCAGTGCTCTTAACCTCTGAGCCATCTCTCCAGCCTCAGCCCCATCCTAAACACACTTTTTTTTTTTCTTTTTTGAGACTGGGTCTTCCTACAGCCCCAGCTGTCCTGGAACTCATTCTGTAGACCAGGTTGGCCTTGAACTCACAGAGATCTGCCTGCCTCTGCCTCCCAAGTGCTGGGATTAAAGGCATGCACCTAAAAACTCTTAATTACCACCTGGACATGGGTCTGTTTGAGCAGTCAGCAGCATATCTAGAGTTTCATTATTCTGTACAGTCATACTCACTTATGCCACACTTCATATAATTTAAACAATCACCTACAACCCAACACTCAGAAGGCTGAGGCAGGAAGATTGTCACAGATTTGAGGCCAGTCTGGGCTACATATTGACTAGCCTGAGCTACAGAGTGAAACCTTGACTCAGAACAAAAGTAACATACATACATCACACAAGAAAATAAAAGTTCAAAAAACACAATTCAAAAGGATGTGTCTACAAATCAGAGATTTCTCTGACCTGCTGTCAGAAATGATACTTGCATGTCTGAGAAAAACTTTTGTAGGAAGCTTTCTTTTGTGCCAAACAGGGACCACACGGCCCTGCTAAGGGGATGGAGACACAGCACCTGCCAGCAGCTGCTGTAGGGAACTGGCCTCTCTGTACAGAGACCAGCGGGCTACTTCCCGTAGCCTGGCCTGGGTGGTACTTCCAACTCAGGCCCTTAGCCTGGAACCACGAGACACGTGTTCCACTTTTGGCTGTGACTTCCAATATGCCCCAGAGACTGCTGGACAGGAATTTCCAGGCTGATGGCTGTTGGCCTATATTCAGGTCCACTCACAACACTAGCTATCCAGATTGGTGGTCTGCACAGAGACCTCTTTCCAACCCACTTGTCACCCAAATGAAATGTAGGCCTGCCTTGGCCTGTATGCATGCAATAATTAAAAATATGATGGCCAAGAATTCCATGATGATGTTATTGGGAAATTCAAATTTTTTCCTTGCTACAGCCTATTTTTATAACCCAAATGACGTCAGTTCCCAGAGCCAATCATAGGAACCCCCAACTCTGTGCCACTGCACACTGTTGCCCCACCCAGCATCACCCAATTAGGCCACATTGTTTGCACCTCCTTGGGACCTGGTCAGACTTTCAGTCACTCGGTGCCCTGAGTGATGCTAGCTGAGAACTAGCCCCCAATTCAAACTAGATCTTCCTACATGATAAAAACTTTATAGAATATCTTTAGGTTTCTGGGAAGCTGTTCTGTGCAGCTCCATGGTTTCTGAAGTTATGTTAAGTCCTGACTGGGTATATCCTGTGTGATCAAGAGATCTGAAGTTCTGTAAATAGTCCATATACAGTAACTTAAAAATCTTTTGGTATATAGACAAAAATCTTAAATGGGTATCTAAGTGGCTTACCTTGATTCCTAGAATGTCATAAAACAGCTGATTTTTCTTTTGCAGATTTCTTTGTGAAACCTTCTAAGAAGAAAAATTTGTCAGGGAAAACTCCATTTGGTAAGTTCGTTTTTCTCCCATAATCACTGTATGCTGACTTGAAGCAGGGAAAAATTATTCACAGATTGATTTTGTGAGTTTGTCTCTGTAATTATTTAGAAGAATTTTCCTGCCGGGTGTAGTGGCGCATGCCTTTAATCCCAGCACTTGGGAGGCAGAGGCAGGCAGATCTTTGTGAGTTCAAGGCCAGCCTGGTCTACAGAGTGAGTTCCAGGATAGCTGGGGCTACAGGGAGACCTTGTCTTGAAAAGACCAAAAAAAAAAAAAAAAAAGATTTTCTGTGTTCACCATATTTCTGTGTTCACCATATTTCTAGGTGAAAGTGTAGTATGTTCATTGGGACTCAAGCCACATTACCTTTTCCATATATATATATTTGTGCTATAATCAATATTCTCTATGCCTGAAAACATAATTTAAGTAGTTGTGATTTTGAGTTGTAGCACTAACTTTTCTGTGTGTGTGTGTGTGTGTGTGTGTGTGTGTGTGTGTGTTTTGAGATAGGGTCTCCCTACACCTCCAGCTGTCCTGGAACCCACTATGTAGACCAGGTTGGCCTTGATCTCAAAGAGATCCCTCTGCCTCCCAAGTCCTTGGATTAAAGGAGTGTGCCACCACACCTGGCCCAGCACTAAATCTTTTTTTTTTTTTTTAATTTTATTTATTTCTGTATGTGTATGAATGTACCGTCTACATGCAAGTCTGTGTACCCGTGTCGTGCAATGCCGCGGAGGCCAGAAGAGGGTCTCGGGTTCCCCTGGAACTGGAGTTCTCCTGGAATTGGAGTTTCAGACGGTTCTCAGCTGCCATGTGGGTGCTGGGGATCGAACCCGGGTCCTCTGTAAGAGCGGTCGGCGCTCTTAACCGCTAGGCCATCTCTCCAGCCCCCCCCAGCACTAAATCTTATCTAGAGTAAATAGTAGTTATCATTCTGAGTTTTATTTATTTATTTTATTAATTTTTTTATTTCTGTATGTGTATGAATGTACTGTCTGCATGCAAGTCTGTGCTACCCGTGTCGTGCAATGCCGGGAGGTCAGAAGAGGGTCTTTGGATTCCCCTGGAACTGGAGTTCTCCTGGAATTGGAGTTATTCAGACGGCTCTCGCCGCCATGTGGGTGTTGGGGATGAACCCCAGGTGCTCTGTAAGAGCAGTCGGCCCTCTTAACCGCTAGGCCATTCTGAGTTTTTTTTAAAGATGTGTGCGTGTGTGTGTGTGTGTGTGTGTGTGTGTACACAGACCAGAAGAGGGCATTGAATCTCTTGGAGCTGGAATTACGGGTGGTTGTGAACTACCTGATGTGTGTGTTGGGAACAGAACTCAGGTCCTTTGGAAGAGCAGTAGGTGCTCTTGACCAGTGAACCATCTCTCTAGCAGCCATTCTAGTTTTAAAATCTGAAACTTGATTCTGATTTTTGAGTTTTCTTAAATTGGTATGTATTTGTATGTAATTTAAGATCTCACTAAGTAGAGTTAGTAGTACAAGTATGAGATGTATTTGTGTGTCATGTAGTCCAAGCCTACCTCAAATATATTATATAACGCAGGCTGTCCATGAGTTCCTGATCTTCTGTCTCTACCTCTCAGGTGTTGATATTACAGGCTTGTGCCATAACATATCCAATTTATGTAGTGGTCTTGGGAACCAAGCCCAGGACTGTACATGTTAGGTAAGCACTCTAGCAACTGAGTTATATCTCTGGCTGTTTATTTTTATTTTTTATTTATTTTTTTTTGAGACGGGGTCTCCCTGTAGCCCCAGCTGACCTGGAACTCACTCTGTAGACCAGGCTGGCCTTGAACTCAAAAAGATCCACCTGCCTCTGCCTCCCAAGTGCTAGGATTTAAAAAAAAATTTTTTTTTTATTAATTTTATTTATTTCTGTATGTGTTTGAATGTACTGTCTGCATGCAAGTCTGTGCACCCGTGTGTGGAATGCGCGGGGTCAGAAGAGGGTCTCGGATTCCCCTGGAACTGGAGTTCTCCTGGAAATGGAGTTTAGACAGAGACTCTCGGCCGCCAGTGGGTGCTGGGGATCGAACCCGGGTCTTCTGTAGAGCGGTCCACGCTCTTAAGCTAGGGCAATCTCTCCAGCCCCAAGATGTCTAGGATTAAAGGCGAGCGCCACCACGCCTGGTTACTGGCTGTTTATTTTTGAAATATATTTTTTATTTATTATATTATTATTTTTATAATATTTTTTTTTTTTAGTTTTTGTTGATGTTCCCTCTAGCTGCCCAGCTGGGCTGTGAACTTGCTATGTAGACCAGGCTGGCCTTAAACTTGCAAAAATAATCCTCTGTTTTGAAAAACTTTTTCAAAAGATCCTGGGTTTAAAGATGTATGCCACCACATCCAGAAAATTTCTATTTATTTTTATGACTTTGTTTTTTTTTTTTTTAGAGACAGGATCTAACTATTATATAGTCCTGGCTAGCCCAAAACTTACTATGTAGACCAGACTGGCCTTGAACTCACAAAGATTCATCTGCCTCTGGATTCTTGAGTGCTGAGATTGAAAGTGTGAGTCACCTTGTCCAGCAATTTTAAGTTTTTTTATTAGCATATATTAATTATATATAATAATGGTTTCATTATGACATCTTTTCCTTCTTTCTTTTCTTTCTTTTTTTTTTTTAAATTTTTTTTTTTTTTGTTCTTTTTCGAGACAGGGTCTCCCTGTAGCCCCAGCTGTCCTGGAACTCACATTGTAGACCCAGATGGACTTGAACTCACAAAGATCCGCCGTGCCTCTGCCTCCCAAGTGCTAGAAGTTAAAGGCATGTTGCCCCTATGCCCGCGGCTCATATGACATTTTATTTGTACATAATGTATTTTGATTGTTTACTCCCATCTGTTCTCACTGATCCCCTCCAGTTTCCCCTCCCTCCCTCCCCCTCCCTTCTCCCTCCTCCTCTCCTCCCTCCTCCCTCGTCTTCTCCCTCCTCTCTCTCCCTCCCTCCTTCTCCCTTCTCCTCCCTCTCCTTCCCGTCGCCTCCTCTTCCCTCCCCTCCCTCACCTTCCCCCTCCTCCCTTCTCTCCCTCCCCACACCTCTCCTCCTCCTTCCGTACTTTTTTGAGAACAGGGTCTCCCTATAGCCAGTGTCCTTGGAACTATGTATACCAGGTTGGCTTTGATCTCCAAGAGATTGCTGCCTCTGCCTCCGAGTGCTGGGCTTAAAGGAATGTAATAGCGGGCGTGGTGGCGCACGCTATCCTAGCACTTGGGAGGCAGAGGCAGGTGGATTTGTGAGTTCAAAGGCAGCTGGTCTACATGGAGAGTTCCAGACAGTGGGGCTACAGGGAGCCTGTTTCAAAGACCCAAAAAGATGTTTGTCACCATGCCCAGCTTATCTTTTTTTTTTTAAAGTTTTTTCAAAGCAAGAGGATTATTGTTTTGGGGAAAACTTTTTATGTCTTAGTGCAGTTCTTTGTCCCACTTTCTTTCTGTTGTTTTTTGTTTCCCTCCATTTGTTCACTTCAACTAGTCATATTATGTTGTATAGTATATTTAATGTAATTGTCACAGCTTATACTTATGTGGTCTGAAAATAAACTGTATGTTATTTCAAATTAATTTGCCAGGATTCACATTTTTTCCCTTTAAATTTTACATTATTCTAAATCGTGCATACTATTTCAACCCATAAACAATTACAAGTCCTGAAAATAAGTGATATTGGGTAATTCTGAGCTATTAAGGGATTCACATAAGAGCACAAAAAAACACTCATGCTCATAAAAAAAAAAAAAAAAAAAAAATGTTGCTCAATTTGCCTTACTTACAACTAGGTGCTAGCATCCACAAATTAGGGGTACAATTTGTCATCCCCCCCGGGTTGTGTTCTTCACTTAGCACAATTTGTTCTTTTTCCATCCTTACCTACAAAAGTTTCAGGATGTCTTTTTTTTTTTTTTTTTTTAACACTTGCATGAATTAGTGTAAGATGGACCCTTTTTCTTTTTTTTTTGTTCTTTTCGAGACCAGGTCTCACTGTAGCCCAGTTGTCCTGGAACTCCTCTGTAGACGAACAGCCTGGCTTGAACTCAAAGAGATCCACTGCCTCTGCCTCCTAAGTGTAGATTAAAGGCGTGCGCCACACGTCTGGCNCATTGTGTAGATGGACCACATTTTCTTTTTTTTTTGTCTTTTCGAGACAGGGTCTCCCTGTAGCCCCAGCTATCCTGGAACTCACTCTGTAGACCAGGCTGGCCTTGAACTCACAAAGATCCACCTGCCTCTGCCTCCCAAGTGCTAGGATTAAAGGCGTGCGCCACCACGTCCGGCCACATTTTCTTTATCCACTCATCTGTTGAGGGGTATTTGGGTTGGCTCCAGCTCTTCGCTATTGTGAAGAGATCTGCAATAAACATGGCTGTGCATGTATCTCTGTAGTAGGATGAGTCTTGTGGTATGACTGGATCAGGTGGTAGGCACATTTTGAGTCTTTTAAGGGTTCTCCACGCTGCTTTCCATAGTGGTTGTACAAGTTTACATTCCCACCAGCAGTGAATGAGTGTTCCCCTTTCCCCACAACCTCTCCAGCATTTGGTATCATTTGTTTTCTTAATCCTAGCCAGGCTTATTGGAGTGATATGATATCTTAAAGTGGTTTTAATTTGCATTTCCTTAATTATTAGCAATGTTGAACACTTTTTTTTTTTTGGTCTTTTTGAGACAGGGTCTCCCTGTAGCTCCAGCTGTCCTGGAACTCACTGTGTAGACCAGGCTGGCCTTGAACTCACAAAGATCTGCCTGTCTCTGCCTCCTAAGTGCTAGGATTAAAGGCGTGCGCCACTATGCCCGGCTTGTTGAACACTTTTTTTTTTTTTTTTAATTTATTTCTGTATGTGTGTGAATGTACTGTCTGCATGCAAGTTTGTGCACCCATGTCGTGCATTGCCGCGGAGGTCAGAAGAGGGTGTCAGACTCCCCTGGAACTGGAGTTCTCCTGGAGTTGGAGTTTCAGATGGTTCTCAGCAGCCATGTAGATGCTGGGGATCGAACCCGGGTCCTCTGTAAGAGCGGTCGGCGCTCTTAACTGCTAGGCCATCTCTCCAGCCCCTGTTGAACACTTTTTAAGATGTTTCTTAGCCATCTTTATTTGTTCACTTGTGAAGTCTCTGTTCAGCTCTTTTGCCTGTATGCGTGTGCATGCTATGCCCTCAGAGGCCAGATGAGAGCATTGGATCCCCTGGAAGTGGAGTTACAGATGCTTGTAAGCTATAATGTGGTTGCTAGGATCCGAACCCAGGTCCTCTGCAAGAGCAGCCAGTGCCCTTGACTTTGGAGTCATTTCTCCAGGCCCTCCTTGTCTTATCTTGTTTTTTTGTTTTGTTTCCAATGTTGCTGTAGTGAGTTTACTTAACCAAGTTTCCTGATACGATTCACACACACAAGAGCACCTTACCAGAAGCTGTACCAGTAAGGAAAAATGTCTTCCCTGGTATTGTGGTATCCATGTACCTGGGAGGCAGAAGCAGGCAGATCTCTGTGAGTTCAAGGTCAGCCTGGTCTGCATATCAAATTCCAGATCAGCTAGAGTTAAAAAGGTGAGACCCTATCTCAGAAAAAAAGTTTCTCCCTCCTCTAGCAATCATGAACTTTAATTAATCTTCAGTAAGGGATAGAACCTCATGCCTCCCAATTTCCCAATGACAAAATGTTGACCAGCCCAATCTTGTGTAGGTCTTGTGCTGATGATCACAGTTTCTGAGAGTTTTAAGAGTTCAGTGGCCTGGCTGGGGAAATGTCTCAGTGGATAAAGTGCTTCCATCCAAGTGGGAGGAGTAGAATTTGGATCCCCAGCAACCATATGGGCAGACAACCATGGCCACCTGCCTCTAGTTCTGGTACACAGGTGGCTGAGATAGGTGATCCCCAGCGCAAACTGGGTGTAGATGGACTAGCCAGATCAGTGAGCTCTCAGTTCAGCAAGAGACCTTGCCTTAGTAAACACAGCGGTGAGGAAGAAACTGTTGTCAACCTCTGGCCTCTACATGCCTGTGCATGCACACATATACAGACATGTATATACACATGAACATGCATATGCACAGCATTACTACAAACACACATAAGATTCAACAGCTATGTCATGCCTAGAAGAAAGTGTTCCACAAATACTCTGACACTTGCTGCTCATATTCAACTTCTATCCACTTTTTCACATTATTATTCTCTGAGCCTTTGTGGTGGTGATATAGATGTCTGTCTTATTTAGGGCTTTGAGGTTAACAATTATTTTCAGCCCTTTGGCCAATCTCTGCAATAATTGCTTTCCACTGCAAAACTAAGCCCCTCTGACCAAAGCTGACAGACTGATCTGTGGGCCTAAACAAAAATACTTAGAAGGCAGTTTGACAGGCACAGCATGCCCAGTTAGTAAAGCACAACAGTATCTTCCCTATTAGGGCCTATGGTCTCCCCGGCCACAAGTATTTGAGTAGGTTTGTAGTACCAGATGTGAATTCCCTTCTGTGGAATGGCAAATCCAATGAGAAAGCTGTAACTCCCATAATAAAACAGACTTACTGTTATCATACCAGTGGGCATGTCTTGCATGGCCAATTGTTAGTATAGCACACAGGATCCACAGCTGAGTAAGACTGTTGATGACAGTTCTACTCCAGCAGCCTGTGTGTAGTACCTTCCAGCACTATGAAAGTCAGCAGAGAGGAAGCTCTCAACTTATTTTTTTATGCTGTGTGACCAAAGCATGTGGCTGCTTTGGCTAGAAGGTTTTATCAGTTCTAGTGGGCAACCAAAAGCAGTGGGAGTAGCTTGTATTGCTGTAGGAACCTCATGGGCCTCCTTGACTAACAGTTTGTAGGGAGGTGGTCCACCTCTGGCACTGGGGTTTTGAGAGCAGCTTTATCTGGCTATACAGGATATGTTGAAACATTTTTATTTTTAAAACTTTAAATTATTTACATTTTTAAGTTATTTTTTTATTTTATATGTGAATTTATTGCCTGCATATATGTAAATGCACCAGTGTTGGGCAATACCTTCAGAGGTCAGAAGAATGTGTTGGAACTCCTGGAACTGAAGTTAAAGACAGTTGTTAGCTGCCATGTGGGTGCTGGGAACCGAACAGCCAGTACTTTTAACCACTGAGCCATCTCTCCAGCCCCTATTTTTATTTTTTATTTAGGTACAAAGTAGGTTTCCTTATGGTTTTCTCATATGTTCTTAGCTTTGGGCAACTCTACCTTCTAATTTCTCCCTGACTTATATTCTCTCCATTGAGTGCATTCCTGCTTAACCTTTCCATCCCTAGTCATGTGTTTCCATGTTCATATCACATGTGTTTACTGTCCTTTGTCCTTGCTCTCCAAAAGCTTTTTGGGTCTTTTTGAAACAGGGTCTCCCTGGAACTCCCCATGTAGACCACACTGGCCTGAAATCACAGAGATCCGCTTGCCTCTGCCTCTTGTGTCCTGGGATTTAAAAGCTTGCACCACTGTCACTGGCTGAAAGCTGCCCCCCCCACCCTTGCTGATTTCCTGACCTTGTACACATCTTCACTCCCACTAGAATCCATATATGAAAGAGTGTGCAGTGCACATTTTTCTGAGCCTGGGCTATTTCATTATATTTTCCAGTTTCATCCATTTTTTTGATGAACATCTAGGCAGGTTCCATTTCCTAGCTATAATAATAGTAGGAATAAACATAAATATACAGCTATTTCTGTGGTAAGATACAGAGTCATTTGGGTATATATACAAGAGTGTTATAGCAGGTCATACAGTGGTTCTGTTTTTAGTTTTTTGAGAAACCTTGCCATTGATTTCCATAGTAGCTATACTTCTACCAGCAGTGAGTATGGGCTTTCCTTTCCCCACATCCTTGCAAGTATTTGTTGTCCTTTTTTTGTTGTTTTTGTTTTTGTTTTTGTTTTGTCCTTTGTTTTCTTGATAGCCATTCTGGTTTGGGTGAAATGCATCTCAAAGTAGTTTGAATTTGCATTTCTCTGATAACTAAGGATATAGAACATTAAAAAGCTTATTAATCATTTGTATGTCTTCTTTTGAAAATACTCTGTTCAGTTCCATAGCCCACTTAAAACATTTTTTTGTTTGCGTGAGTATTGGGGTAAGGAGTATAGGCTTGTGTGTTTGCATTCATGTGGAGGCTGGATGGAAATCAACCTTGAATGTTGGAGCCAACCACTTTCTGTTTTGAAGACAGTGTCTCTCACTGGCATTTGGGGTTCATCTATTAGACTCGACTGGCCAGTGAGCCACTGGTATCCTGTCTCTGTCTCCCCAGCCTGGGATTACAAGCGTGCTCCACTGTGCCTGACTTTTTATATGGGCCCTGGAGATTAAACTCAGGTCCTATGTTTGTGTGGCAAACGTTTTACCAACTGAGCTGTCGTTCTAGCCCTGATAGCCTCCCTCTTTTTTTTTTTTTTTTTTTTGTTTTTTTCTTT
>VZQC01005031.1:505187-519808 GCA_009823505.1 Rhizomys pruinosus
AGCTCTTGTTACTTTGTTAGGTTAGCAAATAGGATTATTTTTTTGCATTTTTTAATTTGTCCGAAGTTCGAGATATGCTCCCTTTGGGCAGCCAGCCTCCCTTCATCTTTTATTATCTCCCTCCCGTCCCGTCCTCTTCCTCCCGCTTGCCCTTCCCTCCCTCCGCCTTCCCTTCTCCTCCTCTTCTTTTGTGTAATGTTTTTAGCGCATTATTTTTTATTTGTTTATTTTTAAGGTGATTCTACACTACTAATAAACACAGCTTGTTTGCCGATAACCTTGGTGTTACTCAGTTTTGCCATTACCAATTAGTCAATAGGTGCATTTTGCACGTATTCTGTCCAATTTTTTTTTAATTTTATTTTGGTATGTGTATGCATGTACTGGCTGCATGTGGTTTGTGCACCAGGTCGTTGCAATGCCGAGGAGGTCAGAAG
Organism: Rhizomys pruinosus; assembly: GCA_009823505.1. Lineage (NCBI taxonomy): Eukaryota > Metazoa > Chordata > Mammalia > Rodentia > Spalacidae > Rhizomys > Rhizomys pruinosus. The sequence goes on from VZQC01005031.1 coordinate 505,625, forward strand.
AGGGTCTAGGATTCCCTGGAAACTGAGTTCTCCTGGAATTGGAGTTGTTACAGACGGTCTTCTCAGGCCCGCCCTGTGCGTTGCTGTGGATGTAAACTGGGTCCTCTGCAAGAGCAGTCGGTGTGTTCTTAACCGCTCGGCCATCTCTCCCGCCCTCTGTCCAATTTTTGAACAACCCAAGGTTCCCTTAGTCCAGTTGAAGCTTGTATGCACAGGCATGTTTGATCAATTAGGAGTCCAGGCTATAATGCTGTAGTCTCATGATTCACCCCGATCCTCCACAGCCCTTACATTCTCCACGCCCCTCTTCCGCAAAATTTGTTCCCTGGGCTTTGGGAAAGGGGGCACAAGTGGGTGAGAAGAACCAGTTCTACTTTCTCTGGAGGTGTCATTTTTGACTCTAGTCTGTTCAGGTTGTTTCCCTTCACGGGTTGACAGCTTTTCCAGTGTTACCCTTTTTAGTCATACTAGCAAAGCCCAAGGAATGGATGTACATACATTTAAGCAGTACTAATTATTATGTCAAGCTAAGCTGTGAGCAAGACACAGATGCTTGGATGGTATTGCTAATCCACAAACTGTGGTTTTCCTAAACAGGGTGACAAGTTCTTATTAGTGGCTTATGCATCTCCTAACCACTAGAGGACATAAGCTTTGTGGCATCCTGCTGTGAGTTATTCCTCCAAGGAGAGAGCTAATAGCCAATTAGGTTTGGGATATATATTAGACACTTGGCTGGCACTGTTGCACAGTATCTCCAGGCTTGTTGAGGTGTAGCTGATACTGACGGGAGGTAGTCTTTTGAGTCTATTGTCTCAGAGAGCCCAATATTTTACCTGTATTGCTTTAGTGGCCCCTTTGGTACTGCTCTCTGGCATTTCAGAGGCCAGTTGTCGCTAGAAGTGACGTCTCATAGCATTTTTTTCATGCTCACACCAGGTCTTTCGACAACAGGGACTTACTGATTTTCTCCTTGCATATATCCCATTATATAGGCAAAGGCTTTTAATTTGCGGCAGCGGGGTCGGGCGGGGCAGGTTTCATCCCCTAGGAAACATTCCTAGGCAGAATAAATTCATTGCTGATTTGTGGAAGCTCTTTCCTGTAGTAATAATTTTGCTTTTTAAATTACACCGCTTTAAACATTTTTTACTATTATATTTGGCTATAAATAGAGAATTATCCTTCAACAGTTCCTATGCCTATCAAAAAAAAGGGTAGTTATACCGGTTTTAAGGGAAAGGACCAATGTCAAACCAATTGGCCGTAATTTACAGTTAGGGAATGATTCATACCATATTGTTTTTCTTTTTCCTATACAAGGGGAGAGGTAGAAAAGTTTCTCAACATCTGGAAGGAAAACTTCATCAGGGCCCCATTATTATCAGTCAACCCCAATATTATTTGGAGAGATGCTCAGTGTCTGTTGACTCAGGCAGTCTGAGTTTCCTCTTTCTTTAATATTCAAATGGGTCAACCTCTCTTCTGACATTCCCCAGTTCATCCTCCACAGCCATAAGTTGTATGTTTTTTCAGGCATTTTGGTTGGTGTTTTTACCTGTGTGAACATAAAATTCGCCTCCCATTGGTAGTTTCAAGATCTCAAAAATTGCAAAGTTATCAATAGGATTGGAACAAAGAGTGGGCCAGTCGGATCCCGAAAGGGACTTACCCCACCGCCCACCGCCCGTCTTTTTTTTTTGGTTGGTTTGGTTGGTATAGTGTTTTGAACTATCGAGGCCACGTTGTATTTACACATACCCATAAACAGGAGCCAAGGCTAAAGTTTTCATTAAATTTACAAGCAGTTTATCATTGAATGTATGCTACTATGGGGGAGGGACAGGTAAGCTGAGTTCTGGTAAGTGGGTCCTACGAGGTAACCCATTACAACTGAAAAGAAAAAACTTAACATGTTAGATTCCCAATGAGTTCACATTTGTATTACCATTTCCAACAAAACCTACATTTAACTAATCTAAACATTTCACCTAAGCCTTAAAATATCCTATACTTTGTGGATTAAAGGCTTGGGCCAGATTTGAGTACCTGTTAAATATACACTTTGCTTTTAAAGCTATATGACTGGACTATGACTTCTACTTATCTGGACGTAAAATTAAGCTTAGTTCCTTTTAATTGTCCTACAATCAAAAGAAAGTGTTCCACTGTGATGTTGTATAATTCAGAAAAATATAGAGCCCAACCAAATACTAACTATGAATAAAAAAACTAGCATTTTATATTCCCAGTTAGTTCAAATGTATTACCATTTCTACCAAAACCTACACCAAATTTAACTAATCTAAACATTTACTGGCCTAAAAATATCCTTATATCGTGTGGATAATTGCCTTGGGCCGAGGAGTTGAGGTAATTGCTCAAATAAGTTTAGCCAAATTCCACTTTTCTCTTCAAATCTATATGCCTGCTTATGGACTTCAGAGAAAAACACGCCCATTAATTTATATGGTTTATTTTGTGTTTGTGTATAAATCTCTATGAAATACCTCTCTATATAAATATATATGTTAATTTTTTAAGTATAACCTTTTTAAACTGCAAAATCTTACGAGTGGAGTTTGGATTTTTATGACTATCTTCTTCCAAGCTCTTGGTCTTCTTCAGCCCTGGCATGAAAACTTGCTTTAAGGATTTTTCAGTATCTAGCTCCCTTTTTTTTAGCACAAGCATCTTTAATATAAAACCACTTGCATGGAGTTGTGTCCCAGCCCACCCAAACCCAAGGCTCCCACCATCCAACTGGAGGGGGTTGAAATGTTCAATCAAGTTGATTGAACATAAGTTGTCCCGACTATATTGTCGTAGTTTTCCCGTCTCATCCCAATCCCAGCCCCTCCATTCTCCCATTCCCCCCTCTTCCGCAGATTGTTCATTAGGCTTAGAGATGGGGGCATGGGTGGGCCAAGAAGCACAAAAAGTCTTACTTTGTCGAGATGTCGTTTTGGACTCTGCTCAGTTCTGGCTGATTTTTTTAATGGTCTGACCGTTGTTTTGCCAAGGGATAAGCTTTCAATCCCTTTTCAATGAAGCCCAAAGCAATTAGATATATAGGTATTTAAAACATTGCTAGTTACTATGGTAGCTTACTTTGGTAAAGACACAGATGTTTGGATGTTGTGTTAATCCCTGGATTACTTTTTTTTTTTTCCTAAGAACGATGACAAGGCCTTACTGTGGCGTATAACATCTCCTAATCCCTAGACGGTATAAGCTTGTGGCAACAAAGCTCTGACATCAGCAATAGATTATTCTGCCAAGGAGAGAGCTAATAGTCAAATAAATTTGGGATATACAGAACAATATGGCTGCCACTTGCTGCACCGTATCTCCAAGCCGGTGAGGTGTAGCTGATGCTTACGGAGAGTGGAGGAGTTTGCCTGACTCAAGGAGACCAACATTTTTTTATTGGTTTCAGTTTAGGGCCTTTGGTAACACTCTCTGGTATTTCCAGAGACCAACTGTTTTATACTTGAAGTGCGCCCTTTCCTTCTTCGATCTCGATCGACCTCTCTCATGCTTACATCAGGCATTGACCGCGGGCGGGGCTCTTACCACCTCTCTTCTTGCAGATATCCCAGTTTACAGCCACTAAGCCTTTACTTTTGGGGGGGGCTTTGGGCCCTGGCCAAACATCTCCTTGGCAGAATAATCCATTGCTGCTATCTGTGCTCTCCAGTGTTAATATATTTTGCTTATATGCACCACTTAAAGAGACCTTAGTATTATATTTAGTTCTGACTAGAGAATAATAATCTTTTTGTGTCTATGTCTATTAGTCAATTAAAAGAAAGCAGTTTTGGGTGGAGGAGATAGCTAGCAGTGGTTAAGACATTGACTGCTCTTGCAGAGGACCCAGGTTCGATTCCCCAGCATCCACACCCTGGCAGCTACGAACCATCTGGTAACTCCCAGTTCAGGAGAGAGTCCAGTTCCAGGGGAATCTGAGACCCTCTTCTGGACCTCCGCGGCATTGCACGACCATGGGTGCCTGACCTACATGCAGCCAGTACACTCATATACATACAAAAATAAATAAAATTAAAAAAAAAAAGCCGTTTACCAGTTTTATAAGAGATTACTTCTATAACAGTCCGCTCTAATTTACAGTTAGAGACGGACTTCATTTCCACCATGTTTTTTCTTTGTTCTATTGAAAAAAAGATGTAAGGAGGTCTCTCATATTGAACCTGTGCTGCACCTAGAAGGTAAAGTTCATTAGGACTCACTTGTAAAACCGGATGTTACACCTATGGTCCTCAGCGATGTTTGATGCCTTGTAGCAGTCTGAGGCTTTTCTTCCTTTAGTGTTAAGATGGGCTCAACTTCTCTGCTGGTATTTTCTTGTAAAACCTACACAATGGAAGGCTGTTATCCTTCTTTCTCAGCCTTTGAGTTAGTGACGTTTTTGACTGTGGTGAACATCAAATCTTTCTCCCATCGTCTCTTTAAGATTTGAATTTGCAAGGTTTTTGACAAAAAAAGGTTTAAATATGTAACTGTATCCCCCCTTTTTTATTTTTTTATTTAAATTTTTTTTGACTCATGGAGTCTCAAAAAGGCAGTTGTAGCTTACACATACCTAAGGCAGGGATCCGGTTTGTAAATTTTATCAAATTTGTCCATGCTTTTTTTGGTGTGACTGTATTTTGTTAATTTGGGAAGCAAAACTTAATCCTTTAATTAAAATTATTAACAGGTAAAAGAGAATGTTACAAGCTACTATGCCCCATAAACACAAAAAATTTTATAGAGAACATGTGTATATGTTAATCCCACAGTTATTGTTATATAAATTTTAAGTAAAATACCATGTAATTTTAAATTAAGTATACATTAATAGAATACTAGACCCTTGTCCCTCTCCCGCCCCTCCCTACCCCTCCCGGTTCACCATTTCAGTCAGTTTTCTGCTTGCAGTCTTCCTGTTGTTGTTCTTTATTAAAATAAAATTTTTTTTTATAATTTTATTTATTTTGTATGTGTATGATTGTACTGTCTGCCTGCTGGCCAGTTTGTGCACCCGTGTCGTGCAATGTGCGGAGGTCAGAATGCAGATTGAGGGTCTCTTCGGCTTCCTCTGGAGCTGGGAGTTCTTTCCTGGAAATGGAGTTTCCGACGGTTCTCTGCCGCCATGTTGGGTGCTGGGGCCCGAACCCGGGTCCTCTTGTAAGACGCAGTCGGTGCTCTTAACTGCTAGGCCATCTCTCCAGCCTTCTGTTGTTTTTTAATATGCATTCCTCTCCACCAAGAAATATTAACAAAACTGGGTTATTGATGCTAGCATCCACCACATGAGGGTTACCATTCGGCATTTGTTTTTCTGTGATTGTTTTACCTCACTTAACTATAATATCCTCCAAGCTCCATCCATTTACCTGCACAGTTTATGATATCATCTTATTGCTGCATAAGAACTCCATTGTGTACATGTAACCAATTTTTTTCTATCCACTATCAGTTGAGGGGCAATTTTCATTTGGGGTGGTTCCAGCTTTTGCTATTGTGAACAGAGCTTGCAAAATATAGCTGTGTATGTATTTCTGCAGTAAGCTGAGACTTGTGGGGTGTATACCCTCGAGTGGTATGACTGGGTCATTTTGGGGGAAGGAGTGATACATTAGATACATTTCATGTGGTTATGTGTGTGTTATGGCACTTGATTCATTCTTCCTGGAGGAGGATTAGCAACAATTTGGAAGAGTTATGTGACATTGGGAAGCAGCCATCCCTCAATACCTCAATACAGACATCAAATCCCTCCCTCCCTCCCTCACTCCTCCCTACTCCTCCCTCCCCCTCATTCCTCCTTCCCCTCCTCCCTCCTTCCTCCTTCCTCTCCCTCCTTCCCTCTCCCCTCGCCTCCTTTTTTTCTCACTTTTTGAGGACAGAGTCTCCTGTTAGCCCCAGCTAGCCTGGAACTCTATGTAGACCAGTCTGGACTAGGTCTGGAACTCACAGAGATCTGCTTGCCTCTTCATGTTTCTTATATTACTGTGTTGGGATTTATGCATCTGGAGTTATTTTGTTGTTTGCTTTAAAAAAATAAGCTATATTCTTTCAGTTGAAGTATTTGCCATGTTCAGGTGGAGCTAGTATGTGTTGGAGTTGAGGTTCGTAGTTCTGAAGTTATATCCTCAGTCCAGGAGTTCAGGGTACTTGATGGAGCCTCTAAATTACTCGTATAGTAGAATATTAACTGCAGGAACAACCATAGCAGCTGGATATAGCCACTTTGACTTCAGTAACTTTTGGAGGAGTTTCTGGCCACTTAAACTGAATTGAACATTGTAGGTCTCAGTTTCCTCCTTGGTGCTTTCTCTGCTTGGCTGGAAATGGACTTCTAGGTAGGAAGATTTATTTTATGTGGAGTGGGTATAGGAGGTGGGAAGGTGGTTGTTTTAACCTTGTGTATCTATACATTGGAAGATGTTAAACAGTCTCAGTGTTCAGGCTGCAGTCTTCATTGGTTGGCCCTCATGTATTTTTTTTTTTTTTTTTTTTTTTTGTCTTTTCGAGACAGGGTCTCCCTGTAGCCCCAGCTGTCCTGGAACTCACTCTGTAGACCAGGCTGGCCTTGAACTCACAAAGATCCACCTGCCTCTGCCTCCCAAGTGCTAGGATTAAAGGCGTGTGCCACCACGCCCAGCTGGTGGCACTCATGTATTATCTCAGCTACCTACACTTTACATGTGTCCAAATGGAAAGCTACTAATGTTCATTTATCTGAGAAAGCAAAAGTCCTAAGAATACCAGCCTGTTCTCCTGAATCTTGGGCAGGCACCTCAGCCTGCCTCCTATGGACGTGGTTGGACAAAAAATGAACAACTCTTGGTTGAGATGGATCAGTGTATCTGGTTGGTCCAAGTGGACCCAGAGATGTGGGTCTACTACTCTGCCTAAAGTACCCCCAGTGAAGTGGACCCAGCCTGTATTCTCAAGTGCCAGCAGAAGCTGGGACAGCTCCTCACTTGTTCCTTTACTAAATGTAAGATCTAATTTGAAAAACATATCTGAGCTAGTCCTTTGTCCAATGTGGTTATTAATCCCTGTTCTGTCTTAACGTCTGTTTCATAGACTGGTTTTTGTTTCGTACTGTATCTTTATAACTGCTTTATACTTGTTTAGTTTAGGGAAATGTAACCCAGTTTTATAGAAAAGAGAAATTGTTTCTTTGGCTTTATGTTTTTAAATCCAAATTATACCCTTGTGAGGAATGTTTGGTTTGCTACCAGAATCAAGTTCCATAGTGTGGCATGTAGAACTCTTAATTAGTGGGCTGTAGCATATCATCTCTAGCTAGTCACCTGTTCCCTGTGTATCTAGTGCTCTTATAAACTACTATGACCAAGGCCAGCCTGGTCTACAGAGTGAGTTCCAGGACAGCTGGGACTACAGGGAGACCCTGTCTCAAAAAAGACCGAAAAAAAAAAAAAAACAACAACCAACAACAATAAACTACTATGACCTACTTCCTGCCTTTCAGACATTCTCCACTGTGTTTTTTTTTTTCAGAGAGAGAGAGAGAGAGAGAGAGAGAGAGAGAGAGAGAGAGAGAGAGACTGAGTTTGTATTATTCTGTGGCATGTACATTTTCTGTTCCCACTTTATCTTAAAGCTCAAACTTGTACAAGTTCAATAGCTAAAAGCTCAAGGCTTCCATAAAGCCTGCATGGAAGACCCAGGCCAGAATAGGGCTCTGTCTTTCATATTACTATGGAATTATATTTATGTTTCTCTTATCATGCTTTGCTTCAGTGGTTATATTTGTCACCTCCTCAGCTTTATAGTAGCCTTGATAAGAAATATCTTTACATTTGCATTTCCATCCCTCACAAAGCTCCCTGATTGCTGGGATACCAGTGTCTTTTCAGTATAAATTCTCCTTGATTAGAAATGAGGGAGGAGCACAGGTTGGTTGGACAATCATCTGTGTTTCATGGTCCAGCTTGCCTTCTGTCTTACTCAGGAGTCATGTTTGTTTGTAATTATAAGTTTTGTTTAATGAATTGAGTAATTTTTCTTTTTGTTTGTAGGAAGATGAAATGATGCTTTATTTTTATAAAGATTTGTAAAAAGTCACATCATAGAGTTGGTAGTACTATTGATGGAACTGAGAAACATGTGCAGGGCCCCACTCTAAAATTCGTGTATTGTATATTAAGAAAAAATTTAAGTCTTTTTTTACTTTAGAATAAGAATCTTGTCCTGGGGCTGAAAAGATTGTTCATCAGTTATAAGTACTGGTCGCTCTTGGAGAGGATCTTGGTTTGATTTCCAGAAGCCACAGGATGGCTCACAATTGCCCTGAACTCCAGTTCCAGGGGATCTGACACTCTCTTCTGGCCTCTGTAGGCATTGCATGAATGGTGCACTTACATACATGTAGGCAAAACGCTTGTACATATAAAAATGAAAATAAATAAATCAAAAAGAAAGAATTTGTCCTTTATCTTGGAATTTTGGGGGAAGGAGTGATACATTAGACCTTTAGAGAAAGAAATTTGTTCCTCATACATTGCTTGGCTCTACAGCTTTCAGTTTTCACTGACATAATATAAATGCTTATGATTTTTGTTTTTAGACTAAATCTATATAGATAAGGTGTCAAAGAGAGATCTTTGTTAAACAGGATGCAAAATGTGTTGCATTCCTATCTTAAGAGTCTAATCTAGGTTTGAAGGGGGGAAATGTTACTAATTTTTATGTCAAGAAACATGTGCCCTAGATTAAAGGAGACCAGAAATCTGACAAGTAGATTGAACATGTGATTTAGGAATGGATCCTTTACTAGAGGTTTATGTATAATCTCTGTAAATGAAATAATTAGGCCAGCTGACAAAAGTAGAATAGAAGTGATAGAGTATTAATCTTAAGTTGCCTGAATCTGAAAATTGTAGTTGTGGTTTTGTAAAAGATTAACTTTACTATTAGGAAATACACATCAAAGTGGTAAGGGTTAAGTAGGCATGGTATAAGGAGTTTTCTTTTTCTTTTCCTCCCCCTAGCTGCAAATCTCAGATTTGTGGTGATCTTCCTGACTCATCCTTCCAAGTGTTACATAGTTGTTGTTGTTGTTGCTGTTTTGAGACAAGGTCTCCCTGTAGCCCCAGCTGTCCTGGAGCTCTCTCTGTAGACCAGATCCGCCTGCCTATGCCTCCCAAGTGCTAGGATTAAAGGCACCACCATGCCTGGCTGTTACATAGTTATTTTTAGTTTCCTTTTAGAAACTTTCCACTTAGGCATGAGAAAACACAGCTTTAATCCCAGCACTTGGGAGGTCAGAGGCTGGATCACTGTGAGTTCAAGGCCAGCCTGGTCTACATAGTGAGTTCCAGGACAGCTGGGACTACAGGGAGACCCTGTCTTAAGCAGATAGAGCCGGGTGTGGTGGCGCACGCCTTTAATCCTAGCACTTGGGAGGCAGAAGCAGGCGGATCTTTGTGAGTTCAAGGCCAGCCTGGTCTACAGAGTGAGTTCCAGGACAGCTGGGGTACAGGGAGACCCTGTCTCGAAAAGACCCCCCCAAAAAAGAAGAAACAAAACAAAACAAAACAAAAACTCAAAAAAACCTTTTAGTAGCTTGTATGCTCACTCATTCTGCAATCCCAGTGCTTAAGAAGTTGAGACAGAAGGATATCTGCCAGTTTTGGGTTATGCTATGCAGTAAGCTCCAGGCTCAGATGCATCTTGTGTACAGTTTGTCATAATATTTTAAAAAATAGTCAAGACCCTGGGGCTGGAGAGATGGCCTAGCGGTTAAGAACGCCGACCACTCTTACAGAGGACCCGGGTTCGATCTCCAGCACCCACATGGCGGCTGAGAACCATCTGAAAGTCCAATTCCAGGAGAACTCCAGTTCCAGGGGAATCCGACACCCTCTTCTGACCTCCGAGGCATTGCATGACACGGGTGCACAGACCTGCATGCAAACAGTACATTCATACACATAAAGAAAAAATAAGTCAAGACCCTTACAACTTCTACTAAATTGAGGCCTGGAGTGGTGATATGCCTTTAATCCTAGTAATCAGGAGACTGAGGAAGAAGGATCACAAGTTTGAAGCCAGCCTTGGCTGCATTGCAAAACCCTGCCTGATAAGACAAAATCATCAATCAAACAACAACAAAAACAACCTCCCAAGTTGATGACTGTGTTGTTGCTTTTAGGAGAGTATTTATGTGTATTCTTTGGCACTAGTAAACCCTTGTGGACACCCCCCAGAGTTTATATTCTTTCTTCTAATACATTGTTTTAAGAATCAAGACTTCAGAGCTGGGTGTGGTGGCTCACGTCTTTAATCCCAGCACTCAGGAGGCAGAGGCAGGTGGATTTCTCTGAGTTCAAGACCAGCCTGGTCTACATAGTTCCAAGCCAGCTGGGGCTACAGGGAGACCTGTCTCAAAAAGACCAAAAAAAAAAAGGAGTCAAATTAGTTATTAAAATTAGCAGTGAGGGGGCTGGAGATGCTTGTAGCCTTTATTTTTATTTTTTAACATTTATTTTTGTTTTATGTGTATGAGCGTTTTGCCTTTGTGATGTAAGTGCATCCATGTCATGCAGTCCCGCAGTGGTCAGAAGAGGTCATTGGATCCCCTGGAACTGGAACTATGGACTTTTGTGGGTGCTGGGAACTGAATGTAGGTCTTCTGCAAGAGCAGCCAGTGCTCTTTTTTTAAATTTTTTTTATTTATTCATTTATCTGTGTGTATGAATGTACTGTCTGCATGTAGGTCTGTGCACCCATGTCGTGCAATGCCGCGGAGGTCAGAAGAGGGCATTGGATCCCCTGGAACTGGAGTTAAAGACAGTTCTCAGCTGCCATGTAGGTGCTGGGGATCGAATCCAGGTCCTCTTCAAGAGCAGTCAGCGCTCTTAACCACTAGGCCATCTCTCCAGCCCATTAGCAGCCAGTGCTCTTAGGCACTGAACCATCTCTCTAGCTCCAAGTCATCCATTGTATTTTATTTTATTCTATTATTTTACTTTATTTATTTTATTTTATTTTAATTTTTTTATTATTTTTTCCAAGTCATCCATTTTTTTTTTTAAATTAGTTTTTATTGATGCTTTGTGCATTTCATACATTTTTTCAATTCAGTTCAGGCTTAACCAAGTCATCCATTTTAAAGCATGCACGTGACCATGTTTCGTGCCTTTAAAGACCATGACTGAGTAGTCCAATGTTCAGATATGCTACATTTACACTGCATTTTGCTTATCCATTCATCCGTTAGTGGTCATTTGGATTGCTTTTATTTTTTCGCTATTTTGAATAATCCAGGTTAAACACATGTGTATGCATTTTAATGTTGTTTTGGTGGTTAGATAAGTAGGAGTGGAATCGCTGGGTCATATAGTAACTATGTTTTGTCACTTGAGGATAAGCCTAGCAGTTTTCCAAATTTTATGTTCCTGCTATCGTTGTGGGAGGGTAATTATTTACTTTTTACCTCTGAGTTTTAAGAATTTCAGACAGGGCCGGGCGTAGTGGCGCACGCCTTTAATCCTAGCACTTGGGAGGCAGAGGCAGGCGGATCTTTGTGAGTTCAAGGCCAGCCTGGTGTACAGAGTGAGTTCCAGGACAGCTGGGGCTACAGGGAGACCCTGTCTCGAAAAGACCAAAAAAAAAAAAAAAAAAAGAATTTCAGACAGGGTACATGTAATACTATTGCTGCTAAAACAAAATGATGTTTTAAACTGCTTGGCGACTGACAGTAATGATTCAGTTCCTTCTGTGATAAGAGTATAACTACCATATTGAGGCCGTTTGCAACTGAAGTTGGTCATACCTGGGCTTTGTGATTTTAAAGGGAGCTGTTATAGTTCCATAGTTCATATTGGTTATAAACTTAACCATGATCTTGGCTTATGAATTTGGAATTTCTGTAGTACTTTATTTTTTCTCAGTTGATTAAAGCAGCACTTCTTATTTTGAGATCCCTCTTCCAATGGGAAAGATTGAACCTGGTACCTAATCCATGCTAGGGAAGTATTCTACCACTAAGCTACTTCCTGACACCCCCCCCCTTTTTTTTTTTGACAGGGTCTCCCTAGTGCCAGCTTGCCTGGAAGTCACTATGTGGACCAAACTGGTCTCATTCTCACGGTGATCCGCCTGCCTCTGCCTCCCAAGGGCTGGGATTAAAGAAGTGCACCACCACACTCGATGCCTGATCCTCTATTTTGAACTAATTTTTTTTAAACTACTTTTATTTTATTTTTTTTTTAATTTATTTTTTGTGTGTATGAATGTACTGTCTGCATGTAGGTTTATGCACCTGTGTCGTGCAGTGCTGTGGAGGCCAGAAGAGGATGTCGGATTCCTCTGGAACTTGGAGTTACAGACAGTTCTGAGCTACCATGTGGGTGCTGGGGATTGAACGTAGGTTTGTGCACCTGTGTCATGCAACGCTGTAGAGGCCAGAAGAGGATGTCGGATTCCTCTGGAACTTGGAGTTACAGACAGTTCTCAGCCACCATGTGGGTACTGGGGATTGAACCCCGGTCCTCTGCAAGAGCAGTTGTCGCTCTTAACTGCTAAGCCATCTCTCCAGCCCTTAACTAGTTTTAAGCAAATTTTATGTTATTTAGGTTTTTTTGTGAGTATGTATGTAAGTGAAACATATCGATGCAGTGTTGAGAGAGGTCAGAAGAGGGTGTTGGATCCCCTGAAACTGGAGTTAAGGATATTTGTTAGTTGTCATATGGAACAAAACCCAGCTAGCTCCTTTGTGAGAACTTCCAGTGCTCTTAAGCGCTGAGCCATCTCTCTAGCCTCTATTTTGAACTATTTATTTCCCTCCTGGGTTGTAAATTCTGTAATCTTGCTGAACTTTCATATCCAGGCTTTTAAAATGTCCTCTTGTTATATGTTCAAATACTGTTCAGATCCTTATGTTTTTCTTGCCTCTTTTATCCTGTCCAGGTTCTAAATAAAAATTGTTTCTTGTCGTCTTTATGCTTTCCCTCCTTTAATCCATTTATCACCTATTGGACAGAGTTATCTTCAGATCACATCATGTCAGTTTTCTGTTTAAAACCATTCAGCGGTGTATTATTTTGTTTGAAATATAATCTTTACCCCCTATGATTAATGAGCTTTTCCTTGTATGCTTCTCTAACTTCAAGGTATGTAGTTTTCTGATTCATTCAGTACATTTAACTTCCTCGGCTTCTTTTTTTGAGTTCTTTAAATATGTCAAAGTCTTTTTTTTTTAAATATTTTTTTAATTAATTTATTTTTATGTGTATGAAAGACGGTTCTCAGCCACCATGTGGGTGCTGGGGATCGAACCCAGGTCCTCTGCAAGAGCAGTTGGCTCTCTTAACTGCTAGGCCATCTCTCCAGCCCCAAAATCCAGTCTTGTAAAATACAGAGTACAGTATTTTTATTATATTCTTTATGGTATACAAACATCACTATTATCTAATTTCCCATAGATAGGGATACCAATTATCAGTAAGCTAACCACCCAAACTTTCTGGAAAATTATTTTGGTGTTTGCATATTGATTTTATTTATTTATTTATTTATTTTATTTATTTATTTACTTTTTGTCTTTTCGAGACAGGGTCTCCCTGTTGTCTCAGCTGTCCTGGAACTCACTCTGTAGACCAGGCTGGCCTTGGACTCACAAAGATCTGCCTGCCTCTGCCTCCCAAGTGCTAGGATTAAAGGCGTGTGCCATCACACCTGGCTTTATTATTTATTTTTGTCTTTCGAGACAGGACTTTCCTCTCTAGCCCCAGCTAGCCTGGAACTACCAGGCTCGTCTTAATCTCACAGAGATTCCCTGCCTCTGCCTCCCAAGTGCTGGACTAAAGGTGTGCATCACCATGCTTGGTACTGATTTATTTATTTTATATGTATGAGTGTATTGCCTGTATGTATGTGTTGTAGTTTGTCTTCCATTGCTATGACAAAACACTCTGACCAACACCAACTTGGGGAGGAAAGGGTTTATTCAGCTCACATCTCCTGGGTCACAGTTCATCACTTAGGGAGCCCAAGGCAGTAACTCAGGGCAGGAACCTGGAGGCAGGAGCTGAAGCACAAGCCATGGAGGACTGCTGTTCACTGGCTTGCTCCTGGCTTGCTCTCTGGCTCATGCCCAGCCTGCCTTCTTATACTGTCACTGCTCAACAATCAAGACAATAC
>VZQC01005031.1:521192-567202 GCA_009823505.1 Rhizomys pruinosus
GCTCTCTACTGGCTTGCTGCTCTGGCTCATGCCCAGCCTGCCTTCTTATACTGTCACTGCTCAACAATCAAGACAATACACCACAGATGTGGCCACAGGCCAATCCAATGGAGCCAATTGCCCAATCGAGGCTCCCTCAACCCAGGTGTGTCAAGTTGACACCAAAGCTATCCAGCACAGTATGTAAGTGCAACTATGTCATGCAGAGGATAGAAGAGGATGTCACATCCCCCTAGAACTGGAGTTTCAGACGGTTGTTAGCCGTCATGTGGGTGCTGGGACTCAAATCTGAGTCTTCTGTGAGAATAGCCACTGAGCCATCTCTCCAGCCTCTGCAGATTGAATTTAATTATTGCTTTTAAAAGTTTTATCCAGAGTTTGTAACATTTAAAAAAACTGCTGTCCACATAAGAATTTTAGTGTTTGCCACTTATACAACTAGTTAAAATCAGTGTTTTAAAAAAATGACTAGTGAGAATTAGCTGGGTGAAATTTAACTTTTTCTGTACTGACATGTTGAATTTCAGGTCTATATATGCAGTCCCTTTAATTAGGGTAAAGCCAATTAGGGACATAAAACTATTGCCAATTTTGTCTCTTTTTTTTCTTCCTTAAACAAGGATCTCAAGCATAAGAGAAAAAAGCCTTGTTGGACTGAAGAGGGGGCGGGGATCTTTCCTCCTAATCTGGGCTTCCTGTCATGGTAAGTAGAAGAAAATAAGAAAATTAGAATTGAACTTTAGCCTGATAGTAGGTGAACACTAATAAATCCATTTCTGTTTTTGTCAGAAATCATTTCATCTTTTTCCTTTTCTAGAACTATCTCTTCTTGTCTTCTTTATTAATTCTTTAGTAGTAGTTCTGTGTATATGGAACAGTTTCATTTCTTTTAACTGGATCCTCTCAGCTTAGATATGTGTCATATTTTAAATCTGTTAGCAAATGGACTCAAAATTAAAACATACAATTCTTGGACAATAGGTTTTCCATTTCTTTCTTTTCTAGGAAACTGGTTTGTGGGTGTAGCTCAGTGGTAGACCACATGCTTTTGGATGTATTAGGTCCCAGGTTCACTCACGTCTGCAAAAAAAATTCTAGAGGGGCTGGAGAGATGACTTAGCGGTTAAGAGCACCGACTGCTCTTGCAGAGGACCCAGGTTCGATTCCCAGCACCCACATGGCGGCTAAGAATTGTTTTTAAGCCAGGTGTGGTGGTGCATGCCTTTGATCCTAGCACTTGGGAGGCAGAGCCAGGTGGATCTCTGTGAGTTTGAGGCCAGTCTGGTCTTCAGGGTGAGTTCCAGGCCAGCTGGGGCTATAGGGAGACCCTGTCTTTAAAAAAAAAAAAAATTCTAGAAAGCACAATGAGAGAAATGCAATTTTTTATATTTATGAGTTCCTATTTTTCACTTTTGTTTGCATCATGACAGTAAATTTATTGATTTCTTTCTTTTAAGCCATATGATGTTTTGAAACTAACATGAAAGATGTCTACTTTATTCTATTGATTTTTTAAAATTTATTTTATATTATTCCAAAATATGCATATATACACTCCACACATAAGTCAAAATTAAAACTTCTAAAAATAAACTATAGATTTATTCCTAAACACATTTAGAGATTCACATTTTAACAGTAAATTTGCATTCAGGTATAAAGTCATGTAACTTTACATTCTTTTTTTAGACTATGACTACATATCCTCCATCTATATATGGTAATTACAATGTGTGAGTATAAGTGGTAGGATAATTCTAGAGCCCATTTATAGATTCACATTGTAATAGCACAGTTGCTTTCAGATACAATGAAATATAACAATAAAGTTGCTCAGTTTGACTGCCAACTGGGGATTTGGTGTTTAGCATTCAGAAATGAGGGAAACCATTCACCTTTTTTTTTTCCCCCTGGGACTGCATTACTTCACTGAGTATAATTGCTTCGAGGTCCATCCATTTACCAGTAAAGCTCATGATGTCATCTTTCTTTACTGCTGCATAGAACTCCATTGTGTAGATGTACCACATTTTTGTTATCCAGTCATTAGTTGAGGGGCATTTGGGTTGGTTGTAGGTCTTTGCTATTGTGAAGAGAGCTGCAATAAACATAGCTATGCATGTATCTTTATGGTAGGAGTATGTGTAGAGAATTGTTTGATTAACAGTTCTGTAATATTGTTAAATGTGTTGTGAAATAGACATATAGAATGGTCAGATTGAGCTAATTAACATATATATTATCTCACATGGCGCGCATTCTGTGAATTTTCTTTTCTGGATAAAAGCAATTCTCCACCACTCCCATTATGTCTCTCTCTCTCTCTCTCTCTCTCTCTTTTTTTTTTTTTTTTGTATATTTTGTTTTGAGACAGGGTCTCTCTTTAGTCCTAGCTGGCTTGGAGCCTGCTCTGTAGACCGTGCTGGCCTTGAACTCACAGAGATTCTCCTGCCTCTGCCTCTGCCTCTGGAGTGCTGGGATTAAAGGCATGCGCCACCATGCTCGGCTCTATTATGTCTCTTTAAGACACTTTTTTGATCCTGTAACCTATGGTGTGGTTCTGCACAACCCCCCAGCATATTTGATTAAAAAGAGCATATAATGGACATTTCAGTGAGTTGTGAGCCATTTAGGGGCCATTGTAGGCAGAAAAGATGGAGCAGCATCCAGCCATATATTTGTTAGTCCTGAGGACATATAAACAGTGCTTTGAGGCTTAAAGGAGTGGTTATTCTCTATAATGTCTGGTTTTTACTTTGGTATTTCCTAGACCCAGAGTGTTTCATGCTGGTGCACAAAGAGGGAATTGAAAATAGCATGTTAATTTCAAGCTTCATTAGAGATGTGTATGGAAAATGCTTTTCAAAATTATAAACAAAGTAGAAATAAAACAAAGTAGTTGTATAGAAATGTAATATTAAAGGGAAGAGAAAGGTAATTTCTCCCTTTTTTTTTTTTTTGGTATTTTTGAGACAGGGTCTCCCTTCAGTCCTAGCTGACCTGGAGCCCACTCTATAGACCAGGCTGGCCTTGAACTCACAGAGATCTGCCTGTCTCTGCCTCCCAAGTGCTGGGATTAAAGGTGTGTGCCACCATGCCTGGCAATTTCTCCATTTTTATTATTTTTTTTAAGAGATCATTTTTTTTACACTTCTTTTTTTTTTTTTTTTAAATTTTTGTATGTGTATGAATGTACTGTTTGCATGTAGGTTTGTGCACCCATGTCGTGCAATGTCGCGGAGGTCAGAAGATGGTCTCAGATTCCCCTGGAACTAGAGTTCTCCTGGAATTTGAGTTACAGACGGTTCTTAGCCACCACGTAGGTGCTGGGGATCGAACCCGGGTCCTCTGCAAGAGCAGTCGGTGCCCTTAACCGCTTGGCTATCTCTCCAGCCCCAATTTCTCCATTTTTAAAAAAATATTATTTTATTTTATTTATGTGTATGAATGTACTGTCTGCATGTAGGTTTGTGCACCCGTGTCGTGCAGTGCCGCAGAGGTCAGAAGAGGTTGTCGGATTCCCCTGGAACTGGAGTTCTCCTAGAATTGGAGTTTCAGACGGTTCTCAGCTGCCATGTGGGTGCTGGGGATCGAACCCGGGCCCTCTGCAAGATTGGTCGGAGCTCTTAACCGCTAGGCCATCTCTCTAGCCCCCAATTTCTCCATTTTTAAAGGTGAGCCAATGTTCTCAATTTGTGGGCATCACAACTTTCTAATGTATACTGTACCTAAACATAAACTTACATTGTTATTGCTGGGCATGGTGGCGCATGCCTTTAATCCTAGCACTTAGGAGGCAGAGGCAGGCGGATCTTTGTGAGTTCAAGGCCAGCCTGGTGTACAGAGTGAGTTCCAGGCCAGCTGGGACTACAGGGAGACCCTGTCTCGAAAAGACCAAAAAAAAAAAACTTATATTGTTATTTATCTCAAGTATATGTATTTGGTTTTCCCAGTTATTAATCAACTGAAAATGTGCTTGCCTAGTATTTCAATGGATGCATGCTAGTGCTAATGGGTATCAGACAATGGGCTCGTGAAAGCTCTTCTGTTCTGCACTGAGGGTTTGTCCTTTATTGTGTGCCACACAGCGAGCAAGAGCATGGGCTTCTGATGCTACTGAGGTCTCTTGGGTGGCCAGCAAAATCCCTCTGATGGTCTTTGTCTGTGTGATAATTGTGGAACCACATAAAGGAGCATTATAGCCATTAAAAAACAATCTTGGCGCACGCCTTTAATCCTAGCACTTGGGAGGCAGAGGCAGGCGGATCTTTGTGAGTTCAAGGCCAGCTTGGTCTACAGAGTAAGTCCAGGACAGCTGGGACTACAGGGAGACCCTGTCTTGAAAAGACAAAAAACAAAAAACAAAAAAC
Organism: Rhizomys pruinosus; assembly: GCA_009823505.1. Taxonomy (NCBI): domain Eukaryota; kingdom Metazoa; phylum Chordata; class Mammalia; order Rodentia; family Spalacidae; genus Rhizomys; species Rhizomys pruinosus. Next base: position 525,563 of record VZQC01005031.1, read on the forward strand.
AATCTCATGGGCTGGAGAGATAGCCTAGTGGTTAAGAGCACTGACTGCTCTTGCAGAGGACCCGGGTTCGATCCCAGCACCCACATGAAAGCTAAGAACCGTCTGTAACTCCAATTCCAGAATTCCAGTTCCAGGGGAATCTGAGACTATCTTCTGACCTCCGCGGCACTGCACGACATGGGTGCACAAACCTACATGCAGACAGTACATTCATACACATACAAAAATAAATAAAATAAAAAAAAACAAAAAAAAATCATTTAGAATTCAACCACAGGAATTCATTGGTATACACACACACACATACACACACATATACACACACATATACACACACATATACACACACGTATGTTCTTTTCTGACTAGTCCATGTCATTCATTTGTATGTATGTGAGTTTTTTTTGCTGTTTTTTTTTTTTTTTTTTTTTGAGGCAAGGTCTCCCTTTAGTCCCAGCTGGCCTGGAAGTCACTCTGTAGACCACCAGGCTGGCCTTGAACTCACAGAGATCCACCTGCCTCTGCCTCCTGGGTGCTGGGATTAAAGGCATGCGCCACCACTCCCGGCTTAAAGACAGTTCTTAGCCACCATGTAGGTGCTGGGAATTGAACCTGGGTCCTCTGCAAGAGCAGTCGGTGCTCTTAACCAATGATCTCTCTCTCCAGCCCTGTATGTATGTTTTAAGTAGTTAGAATAATAACATAATTAAGCTTGTATTTGGCTATTCCATAAAGTTAATTAAACATTTCCCCATGTTGATTTATTGGATTCCTGATGATCAGCTATGTGATACTTTGCATGTTGTTAGCCATTGATTCACTTACCTCTAAATTATATTGTTTTATCCTTTAGATTTTGTCCTTCATCCATAGATTTTGTGAAAAATTACGGAGCATTTAATTTTCAGGGTTTTAAAAATAATCTTTTGGGGCTGGAGAGATGGCCTAGTGGTTAAGAGCGTCTACTGCTCTTGCAGAGTACCCGGGTTCGATTCCCAGTACCCACATGACAGCCGAGAACCGTCTTTATCTCCAGTTCCAGGGGAATCCGACACCCTCTTCTGACCTCCAAGGCATTACACGACACAGGCGCAAAAATATGCATACAGACAGTACATTCATACACATAAAAAATAAAATAAAAGAGAAAAAAGTAATCTTTTAAATGTATTCTTTAATAATTTCATACATTTATATATCTTGATCATATCCAACTGAAATCCCTTCTCCTGTTCCCTCCAAAGCTTCCCCAATACCTCCTCCTCCTCCTCCTCCTCCTCCTCTTCCTCATTTCTTAAATAACTCACCCATTCTACTTACTACTTCTGTGTGAGCATGCATGGGTGCACATGTGCCTGTGTATGTGAGTGTTTGTTCCACTGGAGCTTGGGCATTCAGCCAGTAGTTACCGTTTTGGCTTTTGGTCTTTTGAAACAGGGTCTCCCCGTAGTCCCAGCTGCCCTGGAATTTGCCATTGTAGACCAGGTTGGGTAGAGTGCTGGGATGAAAGGGTTTACACCCTGTTTTTAATAGATACTTCTATAGTAATTTGAAAATAATGCCTTCTTTTGTCTTTTCTTTTTTTTTTTTTAATTTTATTTATTTCTGTATGTGTATGAATGTACTGTCTGCATGCAGGTTTGTGCACCTGTGTCGTGCAATGCCTCGGAGGTCAGAAGAGGGTGTCGGATTCCCCCGGAACTGGAGTTCTCCTGGAATTGGAGTTTCAGATGGTTCTCGGCCACCATGTGGGTGCTGGGGATTGAACCCGGGTCCTCTGTAAGAGTGGTTGGCGCTCTTTACCACTAGGCCATCTCTCCAGCCCCTGTCTTTTCTCTCTTTAAAAGAGCTTAAATGGGGCTGGAGAGATAGCCTAGCGGTTAAGAGCACTGACTGTGGGCTGGAGAGATGGCCTAGCGGTTAAGAGCGCCGACCACTCTTACAGAGGACCCGGGTTCAATCCCCAGCACCCACATGTCGGCCAAAAACCGTCTGAAACTCCAATTCCAGGAGACCCAGTTCCAGGGGAATCCGACACCCTCTTCTGACCTCCGCGGCATTGCATGTCACGGGTGCACAGACTTGCATGCAGACAATACATTCATACACATACGGAAATAAATAAAATTTAAAAAAATTAAAAAAAAAAGAAAACAAAGAACAGAAAGAGCACAAATAAATGATCTAACACTGCAGCTAAAAACACTTGAAAGACAACAGCAAATGAACCCTAAATGCAACAGATAGGAAGAAATAACAAAAAAAATCAGCAGAAATAAATAGAAACAAAACAATAAAAAAAACAGTGAATCCAAAAGTTGGTTCTTTGAAAGAATAAACAAGATAGACAGACCTCTAGCTCAGTTAACCAAAGAAAGAGCAGCTCCAAATCAGTAGAATTTGTGATGAAAGGGGAAATATCACAATAGACAATGAAAAGATCCAGACAATCATATGGGAATACGTCAAAAACCTATATTCACTATACTAAGTTTGAAAGCCTAGGAGAAATGGATGAATATCTGAAATCCTGGGAATCACCAAAGCTTAACCAAGAAGAGATTGACAGCTTAAACAGACCCATAATATATGAAGAAATTGAAAATGTAATAAGCAACCCCCCAACTAAAAAAAGTCCAGGCCCAGATGGTTTCATGGCAGAATTCTATAAAACATTTAAAGAGGACTTAACAACCATTATTACTCATACTGTTCAGAAGGATACAAGCAGAGGGAATTCTCCCAAATTCCTTCTTTTTTTTTTTTTTTTGGATTTTCAAGACAGGGTCTCCCTGTAGCCCCAGCTGTCCTGTAACTCACTCTGTAGACCAGGCTGGCCTTGAACTCACAAAGATCTGCCTGCCTCTGCCTCCCAAGTGCTAGGATTAAAGGCATGTGCCACCACGCCCGGCTCCAAATTCCTTCTATGAAGCCAGCATCACTCTTAATACCCAAATCAGGCAGCGATACAACCAAAAAAGAGAACTATAGACCATCTCATTAATGAACACAAATGCAAAAACTCTCAATAAAATACAAACCGAATACAGGCCCCTATCAAAAGATCATCCATCATAACCAAGTTGGATTCATGACAGACATGCAGGGATGGTTCAACATATAAAAATCAATAAATATATGACCGCTTGTGGTGGCGCATGCCTTTAATCACAGCACTTGGGAGGCAGAGGCAGGCGGATCTCTGTGAGTTCAAGGCCAGCCTGCTCTCCATAGTTCCAGAACAGCTGAGGCTACAGGGAGACCCTGTCTCAAAAAGACCAAAAAAAAAAAAAAAAGTCAATAAATACCATAAAACACATAAATGGACTGACAGACAAAAACCACACAATCATCTCAGTTGACACAGAAAATGCCTTTGACAAAACCCAGCATCCCTTCATGCTAGTCCTAGAGGGAATTGGACTGGAGGGATCATTCCTCAAAGTAATCAAGGCCATATACAAGAAACCCACAGCCAACATCAGCTTAAATGGAGAAAAGTTAGAAGCATTCCCCTTAAAGGTAGGAACTTGGCAAGGCTGCCTCCTGTCACAACACCTCTTCAATATAGTAATTGAAACACTTGCTAGGGCAATAAAGCAAGAAAAGGAAATTAAAGTAGTACTAATTAGAAAAGAGGAAGTCAAGCTATCCCTTTTTGCAGACAATATGATAGTTTACCTAAGGGATGCTACAAACTCCACCAGAAAACTCGAAATGATTTCAGTAAAGTGAAAAAAATAATAAAATTAACCTAGAAAAATCAGTAGCCTTATTTTACACCAACAACAAGCAACTAAAGGAGGAATATAAGGAGACATTCCCACTCACATTAGCCTCAAAAACAATAGGAACAAACGTAACAAAAGACACCAAAGATCTCTACAACAAAAATTTTAAACCCCTGAAGAAGGAGATTGAAGAAGACATCAGAAGATGGAAAAGACCTCTGTGGTGGTTTGAATGAAAATGTGTCCCCCATAGGCTTCAAGTATTCATACATTTTGTCCCCAGGTCCTAGTGGTGTTTTGGGAGATCTTAGAAGGTGTGGCCATGCTGGAGGAAGTATGTCACTGGGGGCAGGCTTAGAGAGTTTAACAAGCCTTGCTAGTCTCCAGTCCCTCTCTCTCTCTCAGCTTCCTGTGTTCATTGGAAGATGTGGACCTCAGCTTTCTGCTCTAGCTCCTGCTACCAGGCCTTCCACCACAATGGACTCTTAATTCCCTGGAACCATCAATCTTAAACTCAAATAAACTCTTCCGTTTATATGTTCCCTTGGTCATGGTGGTTTTATCACAGCAACAGAAAAGTGACTAATACAACCTCCCATGCTTATGGATTGGAAAAATTAATAAAAATGTCCATTCTACCCAAGTTCACATACAGATTCAATGCAATCCCAATTAAAATCCCCAAGAGTTTTTTCACAGGCTTGGGGAAAAAAAAAAACCCCTTAATTTCATACAGAAAAACAAAAGACCCCAAATAGCCAAAGCAACCCTGAGTGAAAAGAGCAATATGGGGGGGATCTCTATACCAGACTTAGGGCTATAGTCATATAGTCATACTGGCACAAAAACAGACCAGACCTGTAGACCAATGGAATAAAACTGAAGATCCAAACTCGAGCATATACAATTTCAGCCACCTCATATTTGACAAAGGGACCAAGAAGACTCAGTGGAGGAGAGGCAGCATCTTCAGCAAATGGTGTTAGCAAAACTGGATCACCACTCGTAGAAGAATAAAACTCAACCCCTACCTCTTGTCCTGTACAAAAATTAACTCCAAATGGATCAAAGAACATGAAACCTGAAATTCTGAAGGGTGATAGAAGAAATCCTTGGCAGCAGCCTACAAGACATAGGCATAAGAAAAGACTTTTTAAATCTGTACAGGAAATAAGGTTGACAATGATGAGTGGGACCTCACTAAACTCAAAAGCTTCCATACAGAGAAAGAAACAATCAGGGAAGTGAAGAGAAAACCCACAGAGTGGGAGGAAACCTTCACCACTGATACATCTGACAGAGCATTAACTTCCAGAATATATAAACTAATCAAAGAACAAAGAAAACAAATGACTCACTCAAAAGATGGAGTAAAGAGTTGAACAGAGGGTCTGGAGAGATAGCCTAGCGGTTAAGAGTGCCGACTGCTCTTGCAGAGGACCTGGGCTCGAACCCCAGCACCCACATGGCGGCTGAGAACTGTCTGTAACTCCAATTCCAGGAGAACTCCAGTTCCATGGGGAATCTGACACCCTCTTCTGACCTCCACGGCATTGCACAACATGGGTGCACAAACCTACATGCAGACAGTACATTCATACACATAGAAAATAAATAAATAAATAAATAAATAAATAAATAAATAAATAAAATAAATAAATAGAGTTGAACAGAGTGAGCGCCGACTGCTTTTGCAGAGGACCCGGGTTCGATCCCCAACACCCACATGGCGGCTGAGAGCCATCTTTAACTCCAGTTCCAGGGGAATCAGACACCCTCTTCTGACCTCGGCAGCATTGCACGACACGGGTGCACAAACCTACATGCAGACAGTACACTCATACATAAAAAAAAAGAGCTGAACAGAGACTTCACAAGTGAGGAAATAGAGATGGCTGAGAAACATCTTAAATAGTATTCAACATCGCTAATAATTAAGGAAATGCAAATTAATATCACTTTAAGATATCATCTCACTCCAATAAGCCTAGTTAGGATCAAGAAAACAAATGATACCAAATGCTGGAGAGGTTGTGGGGAAAGGGGAACACTCATCCATTGCTGGTGGGAATGTAAACTCCTACAACCACTATGGAAAGCAGTGCGGAGAACCCTTAAAAGACTCCAAATGAGCCTACCACCTGATCCAGTCATATCACAAGACTAATTCTACCACAGAGATACATGCACAGCTTGTATTATTGCAGCTCTTTTCACAATAGCAAAGAGCTGGAACAAACCCAAGTGCCCTTCAACTGACAAATGGATAGAAAAAATGTGGTATCTCTACACAATGGATTTCTACTCAGCAGTAAAGAAAGATGACACCATGAATTTTGCAGGTAAATGGGTAGAACTGGATATTATGTTAAGTGAAGTAACACAGTCCCGGGGTGGGGGGGAACCAACAATGAATGGTATGTCTCATCTGTGGATGGTAGCACCAAGTACCTAGTTGTAAGGCAATCTGAGCAACGTTAATGTTATGTTCCTCATGATCTGAAAACAACTGTGCTCTTATATTGTGAATCCCTTAACAGGTTCTAGAATTAACCAACCATTTATTATCAGACTTTGGTATATGGGTGGAGGGATGTATGCATATTTTAGAGTAATGTAACATCAAAGTGGAAAAAAATGTTTGGTTTTTTTTATTATTTTATGTGTATGAGCGTACTGTCTGCATGTAGGTTGGTGCACCCGTGCCATGCAATGCTGCGGAGGTCAGAAGAGGGCATCAGATTCCCCTGGAACTTGAGTTAAAGACAGTTCTTAGCCACCATGTGGGTGCTGGGAATTGAACCTGCGTCCTCTGCAAGAGTAGTTGGTGTTCTTAACCGCTGAACCATCTCTCCAGCCCCAATAATGGGTTTCTTAAATGCTAGTCTTCTAAATGGTGATACATACTTTAAAAAAAAATCACATTTCATGATAATACAACTGATTTTCTAACAAATTATTGTATTGAGACCTGTCAAATTCACAGTGGCAAATGACAGGCTTTCCAAAGTTGTATTTTCTTTTTTCAAAAAAGCTATTTAGAGTTGATTCTGTCATTTGAACAAAGAATCTGTCAAATGCCTCATCTGGCAGTTTGTCAATCAATTGTTCTTTTAAATGAAAATGATATTTAATGAAAAGCAGTAGTTTAGTGTGTAACAGAAACAGTTGCACAAGAACTTTACCTTGAGACAACTGTCATACTTTTTTTTAAACCTAGAAGAAATGAATGATTATCTGAAATCCTGGGAATCACCAAAGCTCAACCAAGAAGAGATCGACAGCTTAAACAGACCCATAATATATGAAGAAATTGAAGATGTAATCAGAAACCTCCCAATTAAAAAAAGCCCAGGCCCAGATGGTTTCACAGCAGAATTCTATAAAACATTTCAATTTTATTTATTTTGTATGTGTATGAATGTACTGTCTGCATGTAGGTTTGTGCACCCGTCTTGTGCAAAGCCACGGAGGTCAGAAGAGAGTGTCTGATTCTCCTGGAACTGGAGTTAAGGACAGTTCTTAGCCACCATGTGGGTGTTGGGGATCGAACCCGGGTCCTCTGCAAGAGCAGTTGGCGCTCTTAACCCCTAGGCCATCTCTCCAGCTCATACTTGTGTATAATTTGTGCATGAGTATCCACACTGTGTGTATAGAGGTCAGAGGACAACCTTAGGTATCATCTTCACCATCTACTTTCTTTTGAGACAGGATCTCTCTTGTTACCTACCATTGAATATATCAGAGTAGCTGGCCTATAAGTGTCCATGGATTTTCTTGTCTTTGCCCTGCTATCTTGCCTTAGGAGCCCTAAGACTACACGTGTGCTACCATGCCTGGCTTTATGTAGTGTGGTGGTTTGAATGAGAGTGTCCCCCCATAGGCTTTAAGTATTCAGACTTTTTTTTTTGGTCTTTTCGAGACAGGGTCTCCCTGTAGCCCCAACTGTCCTGGAACTCACTCTGTAGACCAGGCTGGCCTTGAAATCACAAAGATCCGCCTGCCTCTGCCTCCCAAGTGCTAGGATTAAAGGCGTGTGCCACCACGTCCGGCAGTATTCAGACATTTTGTCTCCAGTTGGTGGCACTATTCTTGGAGGTCTTAGAAGGTGTGGCCATGCTGGAGGAAGTACATTACTGGGGGCAGGCTTAGTGATTTTTTTTTTTTATTAATTTTATTTCCGTATGTGTATGAATGTACTGTCTGCATGCAAGTTTGTGCACCCGTGTCGTGCAATGCCGCGGAGGTCAGAAGAGGGTGTCGGATTCCCCCTGGAACTGGAGTTCTCCTGGAATTGGAGTTTTGGATGGTTCTCGGCCTCCATGTGGGTGCTGGGGATCGAACCCGGGTCCTCTGTAAGAGTGGTTGGCGCTCTTAAGCGCTAGGCCATCTCTCCAGCTTAGTGATTTTAACAAGCCTTGTGGTCTCCAGTCTCTCCCTCTCTTGACCCTACTTATTGTGAGATGTGAACCTCGGCTTTCTGCTCCGGCTCCAGCTGCCGTGCCTCCCACCACAATGGACTCTTAATTCCCTGGAACCGTCAATCATAATCTCAAATAAATTCTTCCTTTTAAAAAATTTTTTTAATTAATTTTATTTATTTCTGTATGTGTATGAATGTACTGTCTGTATGCAGGTTTGTGTACCCGTGTCGTGCAATGCCGCGGAGGTCAGAAGAGGGTGTTGGATTTTCCTGGAACTGGAGTTCTCCTGGAATTGGAGTTTCAGATGGTTCTCGGCTGCCATGTGGGTGCTGGGGATCAAACCCGGGTCCTCCGCAAGAGCGGACGGCGCTCTTAACCGCTAGGCCATCTCTCCAGCCCCATAAATTCTTCCTTTTATAAGTTCACTTGGTCTTGATGGTTTTATCACAGCAACAGAAAAGTGACTAATACAGTTATTTGGTACCAGGAGTGGAGTGTTGGTTGTGAAGAACCTGACCATGTGGATGTTTGGAGAAATGTGGAAGACTTTAGAACTTTGGGCTAGAAAAGCTGTTGACTACTGTAAGCAGAGCTTAAGGGGCCATTCTAGTAGAAGCCTGGAAGAAAGCATTGCTGCAAAAAATGTAGTTCCAGAGGAAAATAAAGACTTAGACAGCAACTGGGATATTTTGATAAAGAGTCTGGCAGCAGTTTGCCCACAGCCCAAATGGACAAATGTCTTTGGTGGAGGATATTTCAAGACAGCCTAATGTAGAAATGGTGGCATAGCTATTAATGGTGAATATTGTACAGATCTACAGTGAAGAAGAGCAGATGGGGCAGAAAGAAATGCAGAATGCTACAGTTTGGATCTGAAAACTGTACTAGGAAGATTAAAGGTGGGGCCAAGCATGTGAAGGAGAGGTTGCTTTTGATAAGGAGATTAAAGTGATAAGAGAGGCCTAGCTATTTACAGTAAACAATGGAAAAAGTGAGATTAAAGTGATTAGGAGGGGCCTGAGATTTACAAATAAAAACAAAACATAAAGTACCTTCCGGGCAAGACCACACCCAGCTAAGCTCCAATTTTTGAAAGGAAAATACTAAAGAGTTTTCTGCTCCAACAAGTCCAAGGCAGAGAAAAATTGCAAATGTGTTTAAAGTAGGACAGAGTCCATCCAAAATTGAGCCAAATCGCAATTCATTCACATGGTGCTGGCTTTAGAGGCAAAAGTATGCAAGAGTGAAGGTGTTATCATTCTTCCTCCTTGTTTCAGAGAGCCACAGAGCCGGCAGAGTGCCAGCAGGGGTGTCCCTGAATAAAGAAGGCCCTGATAGGCCATGTGTGAAGCTGTGAATGTGAAAGCCTTGGTTGGCAGTGGAGCCCCAACGGAAGGACTTTCAAGATGCCAGAGCCGTGAGATATTTGCTACGGAGACTGCATACAGGGAGTGGTACCAGCCTAAGGAAGAGATCCTATGTTGCATGCAACTCACTGAAGAGCTGAGCCACTCTCAGCCCTATGGAAATATAAATTCCCAGAGTCTGTTCCATGGGCTCTGGACTTGGTGTTTGCCCTGTCGGTTTTTAGTCTTGTTGGTCCAGTATTTTCCTCACTATTGCCTCTATTCCTCCCTTTTGAATGGAATGTGTATTTAGTTCCACTGTATGTTGGGATGTATCTGCCTTTTGATTTACAAGGAGCTTCAAGATATTACAAGAGGATGGCCTGTTCTCAGAATGGACTTTGGACTATAGGCTTTTGAATAGAATTGAGACTGGTAAAAGGACTATGGGGATGTTCAGGTTGACTAAATGCATTTTGGCATGTTTATTTTTATTTTTTTTTTGCCTTTTTTTTTTAATTAGTTTTTAATTGAGCTTTGTGCATTTCATATCATTTGTCCAATTCAGTTCAGGCTTATTTCCCTTTCCCCTCCCCCCCACCCCCAACCCCATTCCCAGATCATGCATTTCTGCCATAAACTGTCTGCATCTTTCTCTCAGTTTTTTTTTTTTTTCATTTTTAGCTATAAGTGATAATCCATGAGTACAAGCATCCTTCATGCAAAACCTATCTGCAGGCTGTTGTGCCCAAACACCTACAGCCCCACCATCCAGTGGGGGGTGACAGGTTGTTTGTTCAATCAAGTTGATCAAATGAGTGTCCAGACTACATTGCTGTAGTTTCACCATTCACCCCAATCGCAGCCCTTACATTCTACCACGCCCCCTCTTCCGCAGGTTGTTCCCTAGGCTTAGAAAAGGGGCACAGGTGGATGAGAGGTAAAACAGTCCACTCTCTCTGGAGCTGTTGACTTGGACTCTGGTCAATTCTGGCTGTTTCCTTTCATGGGCTGACAGTTTGTCCAGGAATAACCTTTCGATCCTACTAATGAAGAACAAGCAATTAGATATATAGGTATTTAAGCAGCACCATTTTGCATTTTATATGGCCTATGGGGGCCAGGGAGTGGAGTGTGGTGGTTTGAATGAGAGTGTCCCCCCATAGGCTTTAAGTATTCAGACATTTTGTCTCCAGTTGGTGGCACTGTCCTTGCAGGTCTTAGAAGGTGTGGCCGTCCTGGAGGAAGTACATTATTGGGGGCAGGCTTAGTGACTTTAACAAGCCTCGTGGTCTCCAGTCTCTCCCTCTCTTGATGGTGCTTATTGCGAGATGCGAACCTTGGCTTTCTGCTCCAGCTCCAGCCACCATGCCTCCTGCCACAATGGACTCTAATTCCCTGGAACTATCAATCATAAGCTCAAATAAACTCTTCCTTTTATTTATTTATTTTTAATTATTTATTTATTTATTTACTTATTTTATGTATGTGTATGAATGTACTGTCTGCATGCAGGTTTGTGCACCCATGTCATGCAATGCCTCAGAGGTCAGAAGAGGGTGTCGGATTCCCCTGGAACTGGAGTTAAAGACAATTCTCAGCTGCCATGTGGGTGCTGGGGATCGAACCCTGGTCCTCTGCAAGAGCAGTCGGCGCTCTTCACCACTAGGCCATCTCTCTAGCCCAAACTCTTCCTTTTATAAGTTCACTTGGTCATGGTGGTTTTATCACAGCAACAGAAAAGTGACTAATACATGTAAGTTCTGGGTATTTGAACTAAAAGTCCACAAACACACCATAAGCACTTTAGCCATTGAACCATCTTCCCAGCCCCAACATCATTTATTTAATTTTTCCTGCTTTGTCAAGGTCATTCTTTTTTTTGGGGGGGGGTCATTTTGAGACAGGCTCTCCCTTAGTCTCATCTGGCCTGGAGCTTGCTATGTTGACCAGGGCGGCCTTGAACTCACGGAGATCCGCCTGCCTCTGCCTCCTGAGTGCTGGGAATAAAGGTGTGCGCCACCATGCTGGCTCAAGGTCATTCTTTTTTTTTTTTTTTTTTTAGGGGAGAGCGCGAGCGCAGTAATAGGAGCCACTGCTTTTGATTGTGCTAAGATTGCAAACAGTTTTACCCATCAATTTTTTTTTTTTCACTATTGGAAAAAAGTGTCAGCATAGAGGGAAAATGGGATATGTCTTAATTCATTGAAGGTGGTGTTAATCTCACAAAATCAAGTTTCAGAATATGTGTACTTCATTTGGAGAACCACACTGAAAAAAATAGTACCATTTTATGATTATAGTAGCCGTTAGGTAAGACCTTAGTGCTGCTTTTTAAGTAGGTATTTTCCTTTCTTTGAGATTTGCAAAGTTGTTTGAATTATGATAAAGTATAACACATGTAGAAATGTTCAATAACCAGTGGTTATAATTCTTAGTGTTGTATCTTGAATATGATATTCATTTCCCTTCTTTAAAAATTGCTGTGTGTGCTGGGCATGGTGGCACATGCCTTTAATCCTAGCACTTGGGAGGCAGAGGCAGGTGGATCTTTGTGAGTTCAAGGCCAGCCTGGTCTACAGAGTGAGTTCCAGGATAGCTTGGGCTACAGGGAGACCCTGTCTCGAAAAGACCAAAAAAAAAAAAAATTGCTGTGTGTGCTGGGCATGGTGGCACATGCCTTTAATCCTAGCACTTGGGAGGCAGAGGCAGGTGGATCTTTGTGAGTTCAAGGCCAGCCTGGTCTACAGAGTGAGTTCCAGGATAGCTTGGGCTACAGGGAGACCCTGTCTCGAAAAGACCAAAAAAAAAAAAAATTGCTGTGTGTTTCTTGTGCATGGCCCCTTGAGCTTTTTTCCAAAGCAGTTGGGAGTGATGCACATTGGAAACAACAACAACAACAACAGAAAGAACTGCATCAAAGAACTGACTGAAACAGTGAACTTCTGCTCAAAACAGTCGACTTCCACATGGAGAATATTGAGAAAGACTGAGAAAGAGATGAAAAGCATGTTTGGCAGAATGCATGAGCTCTGGTGGGGTGGGGGGATGGGGGGGACATGGGTCTAGATTTGATAAAAAATACATATAAATAAATTTTAAAAATTGCTTTGTGATGGGGCCGGAGAGATGGTTCAGCAGTTAGGAGCACTGGGTGTTCTTGCACAAGACCTGGGTTTGATTACCAGCACCCACATAGTGGCGAACAACTGTCTACAACTCCAGTTTCCGGGGATCCAGCACCCTATTTTGTCCTCCTTGGGCATTGGATTACATGGGTGTACTTGCATATGCATGCAAAACATGCAAACATAAAATAAAAATAAAGCAAAAGAAAAATGCTATGTGCAGATCTGGGCATGATAGCTCATGTCTGTAATCCCAGAACTCAGAGTCAAAGGCAGGAAGATTGCTGTGGCTTGAAGAGGTGTATAGTGAATGCTTTAGTCAGACTGAGCTATAGTGCGAGACCCTGTCTGCAAAATAAATAAAAACTTGCTATATAGTGGTACCCTAACATTTGTGAAGCCCTGGTTTAATCCCTAGTACAATGGGGGAGAGAGGAAGTATTGGCTCTGTAAATAGAGTTCATCATAATTTAGAGTCACACTTTCTAATGGTTTTAAAATTTTTATGTGTATTAGTGTTATGCCTGCATGTATATAAGTGCACCCATGTTGAGCAGTGCCCAGGGACAGAAGAGGAATTATAGATGGCATGTGGGTGCTGGGATTTGAACCAGGACCTTCTGTAAGAACAACCAGTGTTCATAACCGCTGAGCCATCTCTCTAACCCCAGATTGTCTATCTCTTGGGTCTTTCTGTACCATAATAGTCAGAATGTACAGGAGTACTTTTTAAATGCAAATGATAATTAGTTCAAATGCTATATAGATGAGAATGCTTGACTTCTTTAAAATTGCCTTAGCCGAGTGTGGTGGTGCACACCTTTAATCCTAGCACTTGGGAGGCAGAGGCAGGCGGATCTTTGTGAGTTCAAGGACAGCCTGGTCTACAGAGTGAATTTCAAGACAGCTGGGGCTACAGGGAGACCCTGTCTCGAAAAGACAAAAAAAAAAAAAATTGCCTTAACTGAAATAGGCCTGATTGGTAGTATAGAATAGAAATAATAGAATAGAGGTAAAAGGCAGAATAGAGATAGTGGTTTAAACATGTTTTCACTTTTGGGAATTTAGTTGTTAAGTTTTGTTTTATTTAAAAAAAATCTTTGCGGGCTGGAGAGATGGCCTAGCGGTTAAGGGCGCCGACTGCTCTTACAGAGGACCCGAGTTCGATCCCCAGCACCCACATGGCGGCCGAGAACCATCTGAAACTCCAATTCCAGGAGAGCTCCAGTTCCAGGGGAATCCGAGACCCTCTTCTGACCTCCGCGGCATTGCACGACACGGGTGCACAGACCTGCATGCAGACAGTACATTCATACACATACAGAAATAAATAAAAAATTAAAAAAAAAATCTTTGCCTGCAAATTGGTTTTACATGAAGGATGCTTGTACTCATGGATTATCACTTATAGCTAAAAAATGAAAAAAAAAAAACAGAGAAATATGCAGGACAGTTATGGCAGAATGCATGATCTGGGTTGGGGTGGGGGGGAAGGGAAAGGGAAATATGCCTGAACTGAATTGGAAAATGATGTATGAAATGCACAAAGCATCAATAAAAAAAAATGTTAAAAATAAAAAATAAAGAGGGCATGAATGAAAAAAAAAATCTTTCTGAAACTTTCTACTGATTTACACATACTCAGAGGACATAGAATGCATAGTAGTGCCGGGCGTGGTGGCACACACCTTTAATCCCAGCACTCCGGGAGGCAGAGGCAGGTGGATATCTGTGAGTTCAAGGCCAGCCTGGTCTACAGAGTGAGTTCCAGGACAGCTGGGGCTACAGGGAGACCCTGTCTCAAAAATACAAAAAAAAAAAAAAAGTGAACTCAGATTCAATCAACTGTCTTGGCTTGATGATTTATCAATTCAGAGACAATCCTCTTTCATTTATTCCATACCCGCTTTGACCTTATAGCCCTTAATTTTGCTGAAGCATATTCCAAACATTTTTATTCTTAAACAATTCAATATGTATTTCTCAGGGCTCCTATATTAAACTTCACCTGCCTACAGCTCGACAGCTCGGGGATCATTGTGAGCAAGGGGACAGAGAGATGATGAGAGCTGGTGCGGGAACATGGAGAAGCAGCGGCTTACAGTTAACTGTAAACTTTCATATGTGAACTTTTGGCAGTGTCGGCATTAGGCACGAGACCCATGCCAACTGGGACAAGGTCTCAGAGTGGAGTAAAAGAAATGGATGGGGGACTGGACCTGGACTGAGAACTATGAGACTGAGTACTGTTGGGTGAAGAAGAGTATGCCCTACCTAAGATTTCTAGATGTGCTGGCTAGACGCCAGTGGATCTATTTGTATAGAAGGACATCTGGATTTGGGAGCTTGACTGGATAGGGCTTAGCTTGGACGTTGTAATGAGTTCTGATGGGGGATTGGAACATGGGGAGGAAGGACTGGGTTTGATTGGGAACCATTGTATGAGTTGTCTGAATGCTCAATAAATAATAATAAAATAAAAAGTTAAGATTGTACAGTGCAGAAATACTGTTTCTTGGTTTCTTTCAAAATATGTATTAACAGTCTCTTGGTGCCTAACAGAAATGTTATAATATGTCTGATATTTTTTGCATCAATGTGTTTTCAGATGATTAGAGATTACTGCAGTAGAGTTCTGTTTCTATTACAAATTCCTGAGATCATTCAGCTAAACAGGAGAAAAGGTTTATTCTGGCTCTTAGTTTTGGAGGTTTCAACTAATTGCCATCTGGTCCTGGCATTTGGGTGTGCAGTGAGGCAATATATCATGATGGGATCATGTGGTAGAGAAATCCAACTCACCTGATGGTGCTAAGGAAACAAAGAGTTGGGTCCCAGTATCCCCTTTAAGGGCATACCTGCATTGACCTGTCTTCCTCCTATTAGATACTGCCTCTCAGAGTTTGCACTCTTAATAGTCCTATAGGCTAGCAGCAAAGCTCTTCACATGTGGGCCTTTGGGAAATGATTATGCAAATTATAGCAGCTAATATGAAAAATGGAATACTTCGGGTGATATTTTTGCTTGCGCTTTTCTGCTTGTTCCAAGATAGTTATTGGATTATTATTGTGATTATGTAACTACACATGGGAGAAAAACTAAAAATGGATGACTAGAAGTTGTAAAATTGTTTAAAGATTTTGGGGTTTTTCCAGGATGAAGAGACTCGGCATAGCCTTGAATGCATCCAGGCAAATCAGATCTTTCCCAGGAAGCAGCTGATTCGAGAGGATGAGAATCTTCAGGTAATTACAGGCTATTTTTTACTATGTAGTATGTACTTAGCATCCCAGTAATGATGAAGCAGAGCTAATGGATTGAAGTGTAGTACATTGTGTAACATACATTTTCCCTAAACTATACACATAAAATGCAAGCTGGAAAGATTTCATTTTTACGAGACTTATTTCCTGAAAATTCATTGTTTGTGATGATCATTTATCTCATCAGTTCTTTAGAAGTCCATAATTTGATTAAGTATTTTGGAGTTAGGTGGACATAAACCCATCCTCTTTTGGTTCCTTTCTTAATGTACTATATTTTATAAACTTGTATAGCAGAGAGTTTACTGTCCATTTATTCACCTGACTCCCACCCCCATTTTTTAATGTGGATATGTCTGTGTCTGTGTATGTCACATGTGTAGGTGCCAGCAGAGGCCAGAAGAAGGCATTGGATCACCTGGTGTTGGAGTTCAGGTGGTTTTGATTCGCCCTATGTGGGTGCTGGGAACTGAACTTAGGTCCTCTGAAAGAGCAGTGAACAGTAATCGTTCTTAACTGCTGAACCATCTCTCCAGTTCCTTCACCTGGCCTGCTTTGGGTGAAGACTTGGCTTGTCTGCTTCATAACTCTGGTTTCTCCTTCTGTTTTCAAGGTTCCTTTCCTTGAACTTCATGGAGAGAGCACAGAATATGTGGGCCGTGCTGAGGATGCCATCATTGCCCTTTCTAATTACAGGCTTCACATCAAATTCAAAGAGTCTCTTGTTAATGTAAGTGATTACAAACCATTCTTCTTGTAAGGTAGATTGGAAAAAAGTTCAAAAACCTGGTAATGTTTTTGAAGAGATGCAAGTTTTAGAGGAGTGGGTATGTGATAGCATTGTGTGCTGTACTTTTCTTTCAGTTTCATGCTCAAGGGATATTAGATAAAGACACTTGTGCACTTTATTTGAAACAGTGCATCTTGTCAGCTGAGGTATGCATTGTTTTTTTTTTTTTTTGTTTTGTTTTGTTTTGTTTTGTCTTTTTGAGACAGGGTCTCCCTGTAGCCCCAGCTGTCCTGGAACTCACTCTGTAGACCAGGCTGAACTCACAAAGATCCGCCTGCCTCTGCTTCCCAAGTGCTAGGATTAAAGGCGTGCGCCACCACGCCCGGCTTTTTATTTTTTTTTTGAGGTATGCATTGTTAACACTAAATAATTTGTACTAGGTAATGCTATACCATTAAGCTTTATTAAAGTACAAATACTAAATAGGCCTCCCCCTATCCTCCCTCACTTTTTAGTAGTTAGCAGCTGCTTCAGCTGAGATAATTCCTTTGGTCTTAGTGTCAAACGAAAAGATGTTCTTCGTGCTCACTCCAGACTCTTTATTATAGGATAAAGTTACTCTAATAGCTCCGAAGTGGTTTAAATATAGGTGTTAAGTACATTATTTATTTGCATAATGGACTCTATATTACTAAGGAAATTCAATTTTTTAACAAGGTTTTTTTATTTTATTTTTTATGTGTATGAATGTACTGTCTGCATGTAGGTTTGTGCACCCGTGTCATGCAATGCCTCGGAGGTCAGAAGAGGGTGTCGGATTCCCCTGGAACTGGAGTTCTCCTGGAACTGGAGTTACAGACTCCATGGTTCTCAGCCACCATGTGGGTGCTGGGGATCAAACCTGGTTCCTCTGCAAGAGCAGTTGGCACTCTTAACCACTAGGCCATCTCTCCAGCCCTCTTTCAATTTTTAAGAGTGCGTTTACTCTTTCTATTATGAAGGTCCACTCAATTAAACTGGTACTTCCAGTGCAGTGCTATCACTAGCAGTCTTAAGTAAATCCACAAAGGCCCCAAAGTTCACCTTTCTTAACTTGCCAGTATTATGGCTTTCCGAGCTTGAGTGCTAGCACAGAGAAATGCATTATGACACCTTATAGAGCTCAGTTGGGGGTTCATTTGAGGATTCTTTGAAATCTATTGCTTTCATTCATTGTACTCACCTTTTTAGACGTTAACTCCCCAAATTGCATTCTTTGATTTGTGATAAGATTAGTAGCTGCCATATTCTTAGTATTGGTATTATTTATTCTTTGTAGTTGAATCTTTTTTTCCCTGGAGCAATTTTTGACCTGAATTCTGCTGCCTTCTAGGTTTGAGCTGTGATCCTAAGTATTCTATTTTCTGTCCACTAGCTAACACTACACACCAGATTCATCAAGTAAAGAGAAATACACTGTGTATATACAAGGGTTCAGTTGGATTTGAGTGTTCATGACAGGTAGGGAACAGGTATAAGCTATGAAATCACAGCAGTTGAAAATTCCCGCCATCCTCAGTGGAAGTAAATGATGAGTAAAACTACTACCCAATTTAATTTTCTGTTCTTTAAATGGCCGGAGAATCAGTGAAGTTAATAAGTTGCCTATGAGAATGATAAAGTTCCTAGTATTTCATTTTCCCATATCACCATCTAATTATCAGTGTATTAGGTTTGAGCAAGATTTTATAGATTTGTTTGAGAATAGGGTCTGTCAGAGAGAATCATGTCATTCATCATCTTAAAGCTCTTGCTATTTTCCTTATTTGTTCTAAAAATTTCAGATATTAGGGGCTGGAGAGATGGCCTAGCGGTTAAGAGCACCGACTGCTCTCGCAGAGGACCCGGGTTCGATCCCCAGCAATCACATGGTGGCTGAGAACTGTCTGTAACTCCAATTCCAGGAGAACTCCAGTTCCAGGGGAATCCGGCACCCTCTTCTGAACTTCTGCGGCATTGCACGACACGGGTGCACAAACCTACATGCAGACAGTACATTCATACACATACAAAAAAAAAAAGTTCAGCTATTTAACATGATGTACGGCTGTGAACTTTGTCCCTGCCAGCTTTTCTGTCTGCTTTCCTTTTTTCCTCTTTGTCCCACTTTATACTAGTAAAACCAACTTCATAGGACGATTCAGATACTTCTAAATATTTCTCCTTCTCTCCTGCCTAGGGAATTTTCTCTTTATCTGTTTGTAATTCAGTTTACATGGTAGCTTCCTCTATGAAGCTTTGCTCAGTCTCAGTTCCCTTGCTGATTGTTAACTGCAGTCACTGGACTTCTCTGTATCTTAACATACTTTCACAACATTTACCAGACATGCCACATCTTTTTGTTTATTCATCTTTGTATCTTTAGGATCCAGATGTCTCCTAAGGCCATGCAGCCCAGTAAATACTCCATGAATTGAATTTTGTATGGATTTGATGTTTGGGGGTGATGGTTTTTTGAGACAGGGTTTCCCTGTAGCCCCAGCTGGACTGGAACTTTCTATGTAGACCAGGATAGCCTTTACCTCTCAAGTGCTGGGATTAAAATCATGCACCACCCCACCTGGCCTGAAATTAGTATGTATTTTATTTTATTTTAAAAAATTTTTTATTTATTTTTTATGTGTATATACTGTCTGCATGTAGGTTTATGCACCCATGTCATGTAATGCCTCGGAGGTCAGAAGAGGGTGTCGGATTCCCCTGGAACTGGAGTTAAAGACAGTTCTCAGCCGCCATGTGGGTGCTGGGGATCGAACCTGGGTCCTCTGCAAGAGCAGTTGGCGTTCTTAACTGCTAGGCCATCTCTCCAGCCCCTAGTATGTATTTTAAATGAATATTAGATCATTTTTCCTCTTTTGGATTTGAGGGTCAATTTAAAACAATGTTCATATGTATAGGCATATGTCATCATTTATCTTTAATAGTAGATGTATAAATAAGTTTTCTGGGATTATTTTTTCCATATTGTAATTGATGTATGTAATGCCTGAGGATACAAACCACTGCCCTTATAATCTATTTCCTCAACGTTTTTTCTAACATTATAACTTTTTTTTTTTTGGTCTTTTTGAGACAGGGTTTCCTTGTAGTCCCAGCTGCCCTGGAGCTCAATCTGTAGACCAGGCTGGCCTTGAACTCACAGAGATCCCCCTGCCTCTGCCTCCTGAGTGCTGGGATTAAAGGCATGTGCCACAATGCCTGGGCTTAACATTATAACTTTTTTATTTTATTTTATTTTATTTTATTTATTTATTTATTTATTTATTTATTTATTTATTTATTTATTTATTTTGTGTCTTTTTGAGACAGAGTCTCCCTGTAGCCCCAGCTGTCCTGGAACTCACTCTGTAGANATGGGAAAATCTTCAGGTAATTTACAGCTATTTTTTACGATGTAGTATGTACTTAGCATCCCAGTAATGATGAAGCAGAGCTAATGGATTGAAGTGTAGTACATTGTGTAAACATACTTTTCCCCTAAACCTATACACGTAAAATGCAAAGCTGAAAGATTTTTCATTTTTTAGAGACTTTACAGTTCCTGAAATTCATTGTTTGTGATGATCATTTATCTCATCAGTTCTTTAGAAGTCCATAATTTGATTAAGTATTTTGGAGTTAGGTGGACATAAACCCATCCTCTTTTGGTTCCTTTCTTAATGTACTATATTTTATAAACTTGTATAGCAGAGAGTTTACTGTCCATTTATTCACCTGACTCCCACCCCCATTTTTTAATGTGGATATGTCTGTGTCTGTGGTATGGTCAACATGTATGTAGGTGACCAGCGAAGGGCCCGAAGAAGGCAAAGGGGATCACCTGGTGTTGGAGTTCAGGTGGTTTTGATTCGCCCTATGTGGGTGCGGGTGGGAATGAAACTTAGGTCCTCTGAAAGAGCAGTGAAACAGTAAATCGTTCCTCTAAACTGCTGACCATCTCTCCATTGCCTTCACCTGGCCTGCGTTGGGGTGAAGACTTGGCTTGGCTGCTTCATAACTCTGGTTCTCCTTCTGTTTTCAAGGGTTCCTTCCTTGAAACTTCATTGGGCAGATAGCAACAGAATAGGTGGGCCGTGCTGAGGAATGCCACATTGCCCTTTCTAATTACAGGCTTCACATCAAATTCAAAGAGTCTCTTGTTAATGTAAGTGATTACAAACCATTCTTCTTGTAAGGTAGATTGGAAAAAAGTTCAAAAACCTGGTAATGTTTTTGAAGAGATGCAAGTTTTAGAGGAGTGGGTATGTGATAGCATTGTGTGCTGTACTTTTCTTTCAGTTTCATGCTCAAGGGATATTAGATAAAGACACTTGTGCACTTTATTTGAAACAGTGCATCTTGTCAGCTGAGGTATGGCATTGTAATTTGTTTTTTTTTTTGTTTGTTTTGTTTTGTTTTGTCTTTATTGCGACAGGAGGTCCTCCTGTAGCCCCCAGCTGTCTGGAACTCACCTCTGTAGACCAGGCTCGAAAACTCACAAAGAGATCCGCCTGCCTCTGCTTCCCAAGTGCAGGATTAAAGCGTTGGGCGCCACACCCGCAAGAAACCTGTTTTTTAATTTTTTTTTGTGAGGGTAATGCATTGTTAACAACCCCTGAAATAATTTGTACTAGGTAATGCTATACCATTAAGCTTTATTAAAGTACAAATACTAAATAGGCCTCCCCCTATCCTCCCTCACTTTTTAGTAGTTAGCAGCTGCTTCAGCTGAGATAATTCCTTTGGTCTTAGTGTCAAACGAAAAGATGTTCTTCGTGCTCACTCCAGACTCTTTATTATAGGATAAAGTTACTCTAATAGCTCCGAAGTGGTTTAAATATAGGTGTTAAGTACATTATTTATTTGCATAATGGACTCTATATTACTAAGGAAATTCATTTTTTAACAGGGTGTTTTTTTTATTTATATTTTTATGTGTATGAATGTTTTTTACTTCTGCATGTCGTGAGTATATTGCCCTGTCATGCCCAATGCCTCGGAGTTCCAGAAGAGGGGTGTCGGAATTCCCCTGGTGGAACTGGAGTTCTCTGGGAAACTGGGAGTTACAGACTCCATGGTTTCAGCCCCCATGTGGGTTTGCTGGGAGATCACAACCTGTCTCCCTCTGCAAGAGCAAGTTGGCACTTTAACCACTAGGCCATCGCTCCAGCCCTCTTTTCAGTTTTGAGTGCGGTTACTCTTTCTATATGAAGGTCCACTCAATGAAACTGGTACTTCCAGTGTCAGTGATATCACTAGCAGGTCGTAAGTATAATCCACAAGAGGCCCCAAAGTTTCACCTTTCTTAAACTTGCCAGTATTATGGATTTGCCGTAGCTTGAGTGGCTAGCACAGAGAAATGTCATTATGGAACACCATAGGAGCTCAAGTTGGGGTTTCATTCGTGAGGATGGTGCTGGGTTGAATCTATTGCGTTTCAGTCAGTTGTACTCACCTTTTTAACGTTAACGGGTCCCCAAATTGCCTTCTTTGATGTTGTGATGAAGATTAGGTAGCTGCCATATTCCGTTGAGGTAATAGGTATAGTATTCTTTGTCTTTTATGATGCTTTTTTTCCCTGGAGCAATTTTGTGTGAAAACGCTGGTAATGGTCTGCTGGTTTGCCTTCTAGGTTTTTGAGCTGTGATCCTAAGTATTCTATTTTCTGTCCACTAGCTAACACTACACACCAGATTCATCAAGTAAAGAGAAATACACTGTGTATATACAAGGGTTCAGTTGGATTTGAGTGTTCATGACAGGTAGGGAACAGGTATAAGCTATGAAATCACAGCAGTTGAAAATTCCCGCCATCCTCAGTGGAAGTAAATGATGAAGTAAAGGAACATGACCTGCCGACCGAGCAGGGGGTAAGATTAGAGGGATGGGGAGAAGGGGAGGGGGAGGTCTGTGGTGCATGGGAGGGGTCAGGGGCTGGGCCGTTGCAGGGGTGGGAAGGGGGTACGAGGGGTGGCGTAAGTTGGAGAGGGGGGGATGGTGAGA
The DNA here is from genome assembly GCA_009823505.1 of Rhizomys pruinosus. Lineage (NCBI taxonomy): Eukaryota > Metazoa > Chordata > Mammalia > Rodentia > Spalacidae > Rhizomys > Rhizomys pruinosus. The sequence goes on from VZQC01005031.1 coordinate 548,207, forward strand.
GGGTGTGGGGGGTGCGACGGTGAGGCGGGGGGGGCTGAGGGGGGGGGGTGGGGGGTGGCGCACAGGGTGGGAGTAGAGTGATTGGGGGGGGGGTCCTGGGACTAAGGCTTGGACAGGTAGAGAAGTGGGAGGAGGGTAGATGGGGGGGAAGATGGTGTGGGGGTTGGGCCAGGCAGTGGATAAGGCGAGGAGTGCGGCACGCGTAAGAGGAGGTACCGAGAATACGGGTATTGATGATGGGGTTTTGGTGTTTGTTTGTGGCGAGTTGTGTGTGGGTTTTTGTTTATAGTGGTGGGGGTGGTGGTTGTGTGGGAGGGGCAAGTCAGGGGTGAGGTCGTGGTGGAGTATATTTATGTTTTCTAGGGGAGTGGTTGGGTGTGGGGGTGGGGGTGTGGTGTTGAGGAGAGAGTGGTGGTGGGGGAGGTGGGTTCGTTCAGGGAGATGGGAAGAGTGCGGGGGTGGGGGGGGTCATTGTCTGGTCGGGAGGTTGCTGTCAAGTCCGGGGTGGTGCTGTGGGTGGTGGGCGTGCGTGTGGTTGGTAGTGTGGTGGGGGGGTTGGTGCGGGGGGTGGGGGGTTTGGGGGGTTGGTTTTGTTTTTGGTGCTGAGGAGAAAGAGGGGAGGTGTGTTCAGATATAGGGGGGGGAGTTACGGGTGGGCTGTGTGGAGAAAAGGTGGGGGGTGGGAGGGTTGGGGGTGGGGGGGGGGGAGTGGGGGGAGGCGGGGGAGGTCGGGGAAGGGATCGAGCCGGACGGGGGGTGGGTGGGCAGGGGGAGGGGGGGGGGGGGGGGGGGTGGCGTCGGGGGGGGGGGGGTGGCGATGAGGGATGTGACTCGGGTGGGGGGTGGTTGTGTGTCTAGGGTGGGGGGGGGGGGGTGGTGCGGCGCCGAGCAATCACATTTTGGGTGGGCTGGTAGGGGGGGATTGACGTGGGGGGTCGTGATAGGGGTTCGGCGGTGTGGGGTGGCGGGCGCGAAGGGAGGTTGGTGGGCGGCAAGGGTGAGTTGGAACGGCCAGGTTTCCGGAGGGGGGGGAGAGGTCCGGCAGCCGGGGGGGGGGGGCCGATTCGGAACTTGCGCGGCTGCCATTGCAAAACGACAGCGATCATGTGTGGCTGAGACAGGGGTGTGGGGGTGTGTGGGGGGGAAACACAGGGGCTGCGGGGGTGGGGGGGGGGCGAGGAAGTGGGACAGTTAGGGGAGCAGGGTGTCATGGACATGTGGGTGTCGTGGGTGTTGGACAAAAAAAAAAAAAAAGGGGGGGTAGGGGTCGGGCGTGGTGGCCGGGGGGGGGGTGGGGAGGGTGGAAACTGGGGGCATGGGTGAACTTGTGTCGCCTGCCAGCTGGGGGTGGGAGCTGGGTCTGGGGACCTTCCTTTTTTTGCTCTGGTTGTTCCCACTGTGGTATACGAAAGAAAAAGTAAAAACCAACGGTCTAGGACAAGTCAGATACTGCTAAATATTTCCTTTCTCCTTCGCGCCTGCCAGGGAATTTTCTCGGTAGGATCTTATTGGGTAAGGGGTTGTGCAGTTGTGAGCATGGGGGTAAACTGGTCCTCTAAGGAAGCTTGGCTCAGTCCTTCAGTTCCCTTGCTGATTGTTAACTGCAGTCACTGGACTTCTCTGTATCTTAACATGGACGTTTAAGCAGGAAATATTACTAACCATCCCGAGGGGGGGTCCTTTTTTGTTTATTCAGTCTTTGTGATCGTTTTAGGATTCCAGAATGCCTCCTAAGCCAGGCAGCCAGGAAAATTGGGACTCCAGAATTGAATTTTGTAGGTGGAGTTGATAGTGGGGTTGGGGTGGGTGTGGTTTTTTGAGACAGGGTTTTCCTTTTGCCCACAGTCTATGGATGGTAAACTTTCTAAATGTAGAGCCAGGGGTAGCCGGCGTGTGGACGTATCAGGAGTGTCTGGGATTAAAATCATGCAAACCAGCCCCGACCGGGCCTGAAAATGATAGTATTAATTTTTTATTTTATTTTAAAAAATTTTTTTTTATTTGTTTTATGTGTACAAGTATATACTGTCCTGCAATGTAGGTTTTAGGACCCATGTCTGTTAATGCCTCGGTAGGGTCAGAAGAGGGTGGTCGGGGGATTCCCCGGGTGAGGACCTGAGTTAAAGTACGTTCTCCGCCGCCATGTTGGTGGGCCTGGGGATCGGAACAGGGGCCTCGTGCAAGAGCGGGATGTTGGGCGTTCTTAACTGGCTAGCGCCATCTATCCCAGGGCCCCTGTATGTAATTTGTAAAATGAATATTAATCATTTTTCCCTCTCCTTTTTTATTTTGAGGGTCAATTATTAAAAACATGTTTCATATTATAGGCCAATGGTCATCATTATCTTAATAGTATATGTATAAATAATTTGTTCTGGGATTATTTTTTTTTTCCATATTGTAATTGATGTATGTAATGCCTGAGGATACAAACCACTGCCCTTATAATCTATTTCCTCAACCGTTTTTTCCTAACATTTAACTTTTTTTTTTTTGGTCTTTTTGGAGCAGGGTCTCCCTTGGTAAGCCCAGCTTGCCCTGGAGCTCAATCTGGGTAGACCAGGCTGGGCCTTGACTCCAGAGAGATCCCCACTGCCTCTTCCCTCCTGAGTGCTGGGAGTTAAATGAAATGTTCCCACAATGTCCTGGGCTTAACAGTATTAACTTTTTTTATTTATTTTATTTTATTTTGATTTATTTAGTATTTTATTTATTTATTTATTTATTATTATTTTATTTTTGTGTCTTTTTGAGACAGAGTCGCCCTGATACCCCGCGGTATTTTTTTTTGGTCTTTTTTTGAGACAGGGTCTCCCTGTAGCTCTAGCTGTCCTGGAACTCACTCTGTAGACCAGGCTGGCCTTGAACTCACAAAGATCTGCCTGCCTCTGCCTCCCAAGTGCTAGGATTAAAGGCGTGCGCCATCATGCCCGGCCCTATTTATTTCTTTTTTATGTGTATGAATGTACTGTCTGCATCTAGGTCTGTGCACCCATGTCGTGCAGTGCCTCAGAGGTCAGAAGAGAGTGTCGGATTCCCCTGGAACTGGAGTTAAAGACAGTTCTTAGCCACCATGTGGGTGTTGGGGTTCGAACCCGGGTCCTCTGCAAGAGCCATTGGCACTCTTAACCGCTAGGCCATCCCTCCAGCCCCCAACATTATAACTCTTTAAGGCTTAGAGCCTACATGTCACTTCAAAAAACCAAGAATACTGCCTTTGCACAGAAAAATGATTGTACTAGATTATTTTTAACATTGCAAGGTCTATAAATAATTCATATTGGGACACACTAGAATTTCTGTGTTCTAATACATTAATTTTATCACAGTTAGTCCTAGGATTCCTGAAACCTGAACCTGTTACAGGAAAAAAAATAATGACTGGCTGCTCCTGGTTCAGATCCTGGATGGAGACCAGAGAATTGATAGTGGTTGCCTGTCTTCCTCTCCCTTTTTGGCTCCCTCTTTTCTTTCTTCAGCATTAAGTATTATAGCAAAACATAGACCATCCAGAGATCTATTAAAGGTTATTTTATCTAAATACAGAACATTTAAGCCATTAGAACCCAAATGTACCATCTCTGTTGTGGTATGCCCCACTTTGCATTATTTAGCCCTTTAGAAAATTACTTGCCATCAAGTTTTAAACAGCTACCCAATATCGAATATTCTTAATTTCATAGCACATTGAATGTTTATAGATTTAGATACTAAAAACAGTATTACTTTACACTTGATCTTAGCCAAAAGGCCGAGAACCCATACAGTATTACTTTAATCTACACACCTTCACCAAACATCAAGTTTACAATTCCTAGGGTAAAGAACCTCTATCATATGAACTCATTTGTAACATTTAGGGAATGAATTGTTCCTATTCTTTGTTTTTCCCAAACTATATATATTTTTTGAAGCTTAGATAATTTATAAGCAAGTAAGTGTTCAAGTGGGATTTACAAATGTGTAAAACAATTTTTTCATGCAATTCAATAGACTGAATCTCAACCTGCTGCTTCTGAAATCCCAGTAAGTAGCATGAATATATTAGGTAGTTGCTGCACTGTTTGGAACAAATTGGTTTTGAATGTCGAATGTTCTTGCAAATCATCAAATTTGTCTCTTCTGCATGAGTATCTTTCCTTTTATCAGTAGTTTAGTTTGTACTCTTAAAGGAATAGTTTGTGGGCTAAAAATGAAGCCCCACTGAGGGTGGGAGAGATGGCTCAGCAGATGAAGGCAGTTGCTGGACAAGTCTGATGACCTGAGTTCAATCCCTGGAACCCACATAAAGGTGGAAGGAAAGAACTAATTCCACATTATTGTTTTCTGATCTCCACATGTGTGCTGTTGTACACACACACACACACACACACACACACACACAAGTGCATGCATGTATACATACAGAATAATAACAGTGGAGAAAAACAGAGGCTGAGTTTTAAGCAGAAATGATATTTATAAAACTTGTTTCTGGTCAGTTTGTCAGTGCCTATTGAGAAAGGTGACAGAGTACCAGCTGGAAACACCTTTCCTTAGCATTTCTTCACACCTTCCTCTGCCTACCAGTCATTTTCATTCCCCATATACCAGAAGGAAGTTTTTATTATTTCGTTTGCTTTTTTTATGTGTGGTTTTTTGTTTTTTGTTTTTTGTTTTGTCTTTTTGAGACAGGGTCATTCTATGTAGGCTTGGCAAAACCTGGTATTTACTATGTACCCCAGGCAGGCCTGAATTCTGACAGTCCTCTTGCCTTAGCTTCTCAAGTTCTGGGATTATAGTGTGAGTTATCACACCCACCTTCAGAAGCAAGTTTTGTTAGCATTTAATTGTTTTATCCATTAGAGGCCTCAGAAAACAGTGATGGGAGTGGTAACTTGTTTGTATCCAGAGTGAATAATAGTGTTGCTTCTTTTTTTAATTAATTAATTTATTTTTATTTATTTATTTTAATGTGTATGAGTATACTGTCTGCATGTAGGTTGGTGCACCCATGTCGTTCAATGCCACGGAGGTCAGAAGAGGGTGTCGGATTCCCCTGGAACTGGAGTTAAAGATGGTTCTTAGCCACCGTGTGGGTGCTGGGAATCGAACCCGGGTCTTCTGCAAGAACAGTCGGTGCTCTTAACTGCTGAGCCAACTCTCCAGCCCCTACAATAGTGTTGCTTCTTAATTTGTGATGGTCTCCCTTCCCTGTTTGGTTTTTGTGGGGTTTACTATAGCCTCAGCTGGCCTAGAACTCACTAGATAGACCAGACTGGCTTCCATCTTACAGAGATAGAGCCACCTCCATCTGCTTCCTGAGTGCTAGGATCACTGCCCTCTGCTTGGTTTTTAAAGGAAAATTTTTAGTGCCTACACATTCCACAGTTTATTACAGATTTTAGGTTTAGATTCTGTACTGGCTTTATTTTCATTTTGTTATGCAGTTTCTGTTTCAGATGTGCATAAAAGATTAGTACTTCCCAGTTAGGCTATAAAAAGTGTTGTTGGGGTTTTTTTTGTTGTTGTTTTTGGTTTTTTTCCTTTGGTATTTTTGAGACAGGGTCTCCCTTTAAGTCCCAATTGGCCTGGGTCTCACTCTGTAGACCAGGCTGGAATTGAACTCATAGAGATCCACCTTCCTCTGCCTCCCGAGCACTAGGATTAAAGCCGAGTGCCACCACGCCCCGCACTAAAGATGGTTCTTAGCTGCCATGTGGGTGCTGGGAATTGAACCTGGGTCCAAGACCAGTTAGTGCTCTTAACACTGAGCCATCTCTCCAGCCCCCAATTGTTGGGTTTTTTTTAAAGGTGAAATTATCCCACTTCTAAATTCTGGTGCTTAAAAATAATGCACATGTATGGATAGTCACACACAGACACACACACACACACACACACACACACACACACACACAATGAATTGAAGAGGTAAATGTAATAGAGCATGATTACAGCCTTCTGGAACGTGACAGTACTATGGATCTTTAATACCCATGCATGTCTATTATATATTTTAAAAAACATTTTATTATTTTTATGTGTATGAGTGTATTGCCTGCATGCATGTAAGGCACCCTGTTGTGCAATGCCCGCAGAAGTCAGAAGAAGACATCAGATTTCCTGGAACTGGAGTTTTGGACAGTTGTTAGCCACCATGTGGGTGCTGGGAATTGAACCCAGGTCCTGTGCAAGAGCAGCCCGTGCTCTTAACCACTGAACCATCTTTCTAGCCCCTCTATTAAAATTTTATCTAATAATCTTCTGTTCTTTAGCATTGATGACCTTAGGGGTTTGATGCATACAGTAGAATTTTTGGCCTTTGGGGGATTTGATTAACAGCACTGAGTATGTTTGATGCATTGTTTGAGCATGAATTTGGTGAAAAAAGTACTGTAAAGAGAGAATTAATTTGGCCAGAAGAAGACAGAGGGGAAAAGAAGCAAAAAGAGAACAGGTGGTAGAGGATTTGAAATGATTTTAGATTTTCTACCTTTCTTCTGTGGATGAAATTACCTCTAAGAAATTCTGGTTTATGTTGTTTTCTTCTCTTGAAGACCTCTAGCAGAAATTCCACTTACTTTCGAAGGAAAACTTGAGTACCACTCATAAAGAAGAGAGGGTCAATCTCAGAGGAAGAAAGAAAGGCAGATGAAATAAGATATATGTTGGCTGGAAGAAGCCTGGGCTAGAGGGCAGACATGGCTTCTAGTCCAAACTTTGATGTGTTCATAGTATAGTTCTTTCTTTTTTTTAAATTTTTTTTTTTTATTATTTATTTTTGTATGTGTATGAATGTATTGTCTGCATGCAGGTCTGTGCACCCGTGTCGTGCAATGCCGCGGAGGTCAGAAGAGGGTCTCAGATTCCCCTGGAACTGGAGTTCTCCTGGAATTGGAGTTAAAGACGGTTCTTAGCCGCCATGTGGGTGCTGGGGATCGAACCCGGGTCCTCTGCAAGAGCGTCGGTGCTCTTAACCGCTAGGCTATCTCTCCAGCCCCAGTATAGTTCTTTCTTAATTCAAGAAGTTGAGAATGCGAGAGCAGTTTAGAGTGGACCTTGAAATAGAGAACTGTGGTTTTTTTTTTTTTGGTCTTTTTGAGACAGGGTCTCCCTTTAGTTCCAGCTGGCCTGGAGCTCATTTTGTAGACCAGGCAGGCCTTGAACTCACAGAGATCCACCTGCCTTTGCCTCCCAAGTGGAAATAGAGAACTGTTTTGTTTAGATACTTGGAGATAGTAAGGAAGGCAAATTCTGTCTGAAAGGAGACAATCTGTGGAAGGGGAGCCCTGGGTCAGAGAAAAGCAAAAGGGAGAGACTCAGGTGTTTCTTTTCTTTTTTTCCCCTTTGTTGTTCGTATTCTTGCTACATATTCACTTTCCCTTGTGATAATCTGTGTCTTAAAATCTTCTCCACATCTGTGATTCCATTCTGATTTGTGTGCAAAGACCAACTTTTTTTCCCTTTCTTCCTTAAAGTATAAAGGGGCTGGAGAGATAGCTCAGTAATTAAGAGCATGTACTACTTTTGCAGACAACCTAAGTTCAGTTCCCAGCACCCATGTTGAATGGTTCATAATTACCTATAACTCCAGCCCCAGGCTCCAGAGGCACTTCCATTTATGTGCACATACAGCACACAGACACACACCCATACACATAAATAAAAATAAAAACAAAAGCTTCAAAAGAAAGGTAAAAACAGTGGAAATGCATATTTAAATTTTTTATTACAGTTAGTTTTATGTGTGCTTATTCAGGTATGGATGTATGCATGGAGGTTAGAGGACAAATTGCATGAATCTCTCCTTTGACTGTGTGAGTCCTAAGGATTGAACTCAAGGTTCTCAGGTTGGCAACAAGTACCTTTAACCACTGAGCCATTGTGCAGACATCAGCCATCTTGCAGAAATGTGTATATTGAATGCATTTTATGCAGCGGATATTTTGCATAAGTGTTCAATTGTTCTTATTTTGGAAAGTTGGACAAAGGTCCCAGGGCTCTGGTCCAGTGGTAGGGATGAAAACTTGACCTTTGTAGCAAGGTTGCACAGCCTCCTCTCCTCCATATTCCCCCAGCAGCTACAACTAGCTTTAGTATTTTTACCTTTTCTAATTGTAAGGCAATTGAAGGAGACCTGGCATGCTAGTAACTGCTGAGAGAGCAGCCTTCCAGAGTGAATTATAAAGCTCAAGCTGGTAGAATATAGGAAGGATAGAGGTTTCTTCAAAGAAGCCAAGAAGTTGCAGAATTGTACTTGGTAAAATGCTAGACAAGGGAGACTAGAACTCACACTTCTCATTTGCCAGGTAAGTAGCTACCATGTGCTTGTACGTGTGTGTGTGTGTGTGTGTGTGTGTGTGTGTGTGTGTGTAGGTATGTGTAGGTGTGGGTAGAGACTGGCATCACGCTTCTCATTTGCCAGGTAAGTAGCTACCATGTGCTTGTACGTGTGTGTGTGTGTGTGTGCAACAAAACACTAGGGTAGCTACAGCACTGGCCTCAGAATAAGTCAGGGTCATGTTCTAATCTTCGTCTTTTTTTTTTTTTTTTTCCTTCTTGGTCTTTTTGAGACCTGGAGGTCAAAGGACAACTTTCAGGAGTTGATTTTCTCCTTCCCTTATTTAACCATTTGGGTTCAGAGGACTCAGGTCTGCCCACTTGGTAGCAAGTGCCTTTACCTGCTAAGTCATCTAGGACACCCTAATTATTATCTTGATTTCCATATTCCCTCTTTATAATTTCAGCTTTACTGATAATATGAGTTTGTTTTCATTCCTGGCTTCTTAGATGTACAAACTCTTGAAAATTTTTTAATGTTAGAGGCTGCAGTTTCTCATATAGCACATGGGGTTAAGTGTTTAAGCAAAAGCAGAGTGCCAAAAGTGTTTTTCTTAGAATACAGGCAAGAATTCCTAGTATTCTTCTTAATCCCAGTTCAGTTACGATTGTAAGGGAATTTTTAAAGATTATGAACCAGGGGGCTGGAGAGATAGCCTAGCGGTTAAGAGCACCTGCTCTTGCAGAGGACCCGGGTTCCATCCCCAGCACCCACATGGCGGCTAACAACCGTCTGTAGTTCCAGTTCCAGGGGAATCCGAGACCCTCTTCTGACCTCCACAGCATTGCACAATACGGGTACACAACCTACCTGCAGACAGTATACTCATATAAATAAATAAATAAATAAATAAATAAATAAATAAATAAATAAATAAATAAATAAATAAATAAATTAAAAAAAGAAAAAAGATTATGAACCAAGAAGGCTTTCACCCTGAGGCGAAAACTCTCAGCCATTTTTCTGAGTACTATTATTTGACTTTCTTAATTTGTACTACAGTTTGTTTCTGTTTTTCAGCCTTCTAACACTAGGCTTCTTTTTGACCCAGTCTCCTTGTTCTGAGAGTTTTTGGTGATTCTAGCAGCTACATGACAGGTCAAAATTTACAGAAAGCTGGTTCTGAAACTAGTGCAGCTCATGTGACACCATTCTGTGCAGGTAGCACTTTGTTTCTGTCTGTTCTGCATTGGAGAAGACTCCCTCCCTCTTCTCATGCTAAACAAATTATTGGAGTGTACTCCCATAGGCACATTCTGACTAGGTTTGATACAGAGTCAGAGACAAGGAAGAGTGTGTTCAGGGCTGGAGATGTCACACACTTGGTAGAGTGTTTGCCTAGCATCCATGAAGCATTGGACTCCTAGAACTACATAAACAAGCTGTGGTAGTATAGGCCTTCAGTCCCTACATTGGGAGATACAAACAGGAAGATCAGAAGTTAAAGGTTATCTTCAGTACATAGGGAGTTTGAGGCCAACCTGGGATACATGAGACCCTTTCTCAAAGAAAAAATTTATTTATTTATCAGGCTTTGTTTTAAAGGTTTGGAAATTGCTTTTTGAATCCAAAGGTTGAGTTAGAACAATTTTATGGACGTGGAAAGTATCCTCATGTGAATCCTCAGGATTTATTTACATGTTTTCAGATGTATTTTTTTTCTCCCCTTTCTCCTTTCTCTGATCTCTGTCCACTATTGTGAAGTAGAGCCAGCTGACCAAATTGGCAGAGAGGAAACCATTCCAACTCATTCAGATCTTAAGCCCTACTTGGCAAACAAGCCTCTTCAACTGTTTTTTGGGGGGAGGGAACAAATTGGTTTTGCTTCTTTTAGGTTCTTTGACCCACTATGTGACTTACTCTTACTGATAGCTGTGAATCTCTTCTACTGAGCAGAGAGCATGGCAAGCACCTACTGGCCCACCATCTTTGTTTTGTAACCTGCAGGCAATCTAAGCCCCCAGCCTTCTTCTCTGTTTTGGGAAATTTAACAGGTAGAGTTCTGTTTGCATCTGATCTGTAGTTCTTTTATGCGGTACCCTTAACTCTTTTGTTACTGTTAACCATAGATAGTTATAGCACCTTAAAGTAGTACCTTGAGAGATGAGCTTGTAAAGCATTTATTTCCTCTTCTTTTTCAGAGTTGTTGATGCTCTTCTTGGTTGTCTTCATGCTCTGGCTTGAGGCCATTGATTTAGGGAAAATCTTAATTTACTTTTTAGTAAATCAGTATTGATCCAGTTAAATTTGCAGTTCTATTTGCTTCTTTCATCTCTTTAATAATTTGGGCACATTCAAAAACTACAAGGTCAGTCAATGCCTTTTGACTAAGAGGACTTTATCTTTTTCAATTGCAGGTTCCATTACAGCTTATAGAAAGTGTTGAATGCCGTGATATATTTCAGCTTCATTTGACTTGCAAAGACTGCAAAGTTATCAGGTATGTTTGTGAGGCTGTTAAGTGTGGAAAATAATTTTTTAAAGAACTGTTAGAGCAGTAGCGGAGCCCACTGGCTCTGTGTGTGTGTGTGTGTGTGTGTGTGTGCGCGCGCGCGAGGATGTGAGCCGCTGCAGAAGCCTTGGACAGTTTGCTGCCGGCCAAGACTCATGCCGCCACCATGTCCCGCTACCTGCACCCTCCCAACACCTCTTTGTTCATCAGGAACATGGCAGACGACACCAGGTCTAAAGATTTGAGGCAAGAGTTTGGTCGTTATGGTCCTATAGTTGATGTTTATGTTCCACTTGATTTCTACAGTTGACGTCCAAGAGGATTTGCTTATGTTCAATTTGAGGATGCTCATGATGCTGAAGATGCTTTATATAATTTGGACAGAAAGTGGATTTGTGGGCGTCAAATCGCCCACAGTTTGCATAGGGGAAGACACCAAATCAAATGAAAGCCAAGGAAGGGAGGAATGTGTACAGCTCTTCACGCTATGATGATTATGACAGATACAGACATTCTAGAAGCCAGAGTTATCAGAGGACGAGATCCTTTGATTACAACTATATATAGACTGACTGGAAGACCATGGCGTAGCAGAAGCCATTTGGACAATGATAGGTTCAAACACTGGAATTGATCTTTTTCAAGATCTAAATCCAATTCAAGATCACGGTCCAAGTCCAGCCCAAGAAAGAAATGAAGGCTAAATCACGTTCTAGGTCTGCATCTCACACCAAAACTAGAGGCACCTCTAAAACAGATTCCAAAACACATTATAAGTCTGGCTCAAGATATGAAAAGGAATCAAGGAAAAAAGAACCACCTAGATCCAAATCTCAGTCAAGATCACAATCTAGGTCTAGGTAAAAATCTAGATCAAGGTCTTGGACTAGTCCTAAGTCTAGTGGCCACTGATAATATAAATCATGATACTTTCTAGGCATGTATCATTCATTTACTTATAGTTTAGTATACTTAATTTATCAAGACTACAATGTTGCAATGATGCATTTAAAAAACAATAACAACAGCAACAACAACAAAAACCACTTGTTAGTTTTCCCTGTACCAGGCAATGGTTATAATTAAAATGATATGCTGTTGAGAAGGGGAGAAAAAAACAAACAAACAACTGTTAGAAAGCCAGGTATATTGTTCCACGCCTTTAATCCCAGCACTTAGGAGGCAGAAGGCAGGTGGATCTCTGTGAGTTCAATGCTAGCCTGGTCTGCAAAGTAAGTTCCAGGCTAGCTAGGGCTACATAGTTAAATCCTGTCTTAAACAAACCAAAGATTAATTGTTAAATAGTTTGTTAGCAAAATATTTTTTGAGGGTTAACCTTGGGAATAATTTATTGAGTAGTTACTACCTAGAATATGTGAACAGATGCTTTTTATTTGGGAATAATTTTAAATATATAAAAATGACAAAATTAAAATAATACATTATAATTGAGGCCTGCCTGGTCTACTTAGTGAGTTCCAGGCCAACTGGGGCCACCCTGTCTCAAAAACAAAACAAAAAACAATATGAAATAGTTTAAATTATTTATCCCAAATTCATCTGTTAATACTTTACTGTACCCAAATTTACTTTATCATTTGCAGAACTCTGTGTGTGTGTGCGCGCGCATGTGCGCACGCCCCTGTGCGCTCACTCATGTGTCTCTGCCTAAAAGAGAAATTGTTTCTGAAAAATTAGAGAGTAAGTTGCATAACCTTGTCTCTTCAACCTCAAAATACTTTTAGGAATATTTTAAGTATATTTAAGAAAATAGGGATTAAAAAAAATAACCAGGATGCCACTGTCATCTTCATAACTTTACAATGATTTATACTGAAATTGCTGATAATAGAATTGTTTCATTCTCTGTATGCTTATAGCTGAAAGTTTGAGTAACCTTCATCTTACTTTGGATCTGAAGGGTTTAATTGCTAAGTAGACAAATTTTAAAAGTATTCCCTAACTTGCTACAGATAGTTGTGGTATCTTTTTTTTTTTTAACAAATGAAAATTTAATTCAGTATATATCACTAGACAGGGAAACAAATAGTACAAAACTTATGACTACAGATTTAATTGTACAATATAGAATTGTAACATTAATGGTAATAGCATCATTACTGTTTGTAGCATCATTCAATACTGTTTTTAACAGCTACCTGTTTTTTTTTTTTAATTCACAATTTTCCCCTTTAATTTTATATTACTCTAACATATACATACATACTCTTCCCCCATATACCACAATTACAAAGTCTGAAAATAAGTGGTAGGTTAATTCTAGATCCCATTAAGGTATTCACATTATAATGGTATAGTTGCTTTCAGGTAAAAGGAAAAAACAAAAACAAAAACAAAAACATATATATATATATATATATATATCAGTTTGCCCTTACTACTAGGTATTCAGTGATAGCATCCACATATGAGGGATACCATTTGTCATTTTTCTGGGACTGTGTTACTTCACTTAGCATAATGTCTTCTAGTTCCATCCATTTACCTGCAAAGTGTTTTTTTTTGTTGGTTTTTTTTGTTTGTTTGTTTTTGTTTTTTGTCTTTTTGAGACAGGGTCTCCCTGTAGCCCCAGCTGTCCTGGAACTTGCTCTGTAGACCAGGCTGGCCTTGAACTCACAAAGAGTGCTAGGATTAAAGGCGTGCGCCACCACGCCTGGCCCATTTCTTGAGACAACTGTAAAACTAGTTGAAGAAGTAGAATGAAACTTCATTAAAGGGAGTACCTACTATTTTACTTCAATAATTATCATTAATCAGCTTTGGAGAGTTTTTTTTTTCCGTTAGATTAAAATAATGGATTTTCAACATCCTTTTATTTTTTGACATTTTTCATACCTTGGTTGAATCTTGTGATAGTGAATGACTGCCTCTGATGCTTTTCTACTACTTCTTTGTTGCTTCAGTATAAATAGACACTTTTGAAATAGTGAATCTTCTTGGATTTCAACATCAACTGTCATTTGATTATATTCATACCTGTTTTTGTTTTACAAAGGTGTCAGTTCCCAACCTTTGAGCAGTGTCAAGATTGGCTTAAGAGACTGAACAATGCAATCCGACCACCTGGTAAAATAGAAGATCTTTTCTCATTTGCATACCATGCTTGGTGCATGGAGGTCTATGCTAGTGAAAAAGAGCAACATGGAGATTTATGCAGACCAGGTAGGCCTTTTGAAATGTTCATATGACCAGATTCCTTATCAACATTTGCTTGGAGGTGCCCTTATCATGAAATGGGATCCTGTATTCATGTGTTAATCAGTATATATTTTATGAAGGAACATCTGAAATTTTTCTAAGTTTTTTTAGAAATTATTATTATTATTATTTTTTAATTTTATTTATTTTTTGAATGTGTATGAATGTACTGTCTGCATGTAGGTTTGTGCACCCATGTCGTGCAGTGCCGCGGAGGTCAGAAGAGGGTCTCGGATTCCCCTGGAACTGGAGTTCTCCTGGAATTGGAGTTACAGACGGTTTTTAGCCGCCATGTGGGTGCTGGGGATCGAACCCGGGTCCTCTGTAAGAGCAGTCGGTGCTCTTAACCACTAGGCTATCTCTCCAGCCCCAGAAATTATTATTATTATTATTTGGTCTTTTTGAGACAGGGTCTCCCTGTAGTCCCAGCTGTCCTGGAACTCACTCTGTAGACCAGGCTGGTCTTGAACTCACAAAGATCTGCCTGCCTCTGCCTCCCAAGTGCTAGGATTAAAGGCGTGCGCCACCACGCCCAGCCCCACTTAACTTTTTGAGACAAGGTCTCTCATTGAATCTCACCAATTCAACCAAACTAGCCGGCCAACAAGTTCCAGTAGTCTTCCTGTCTCCACCTCCCTAGGGCTAGGATTGCAGGCATATGCTGCCATGTCCTACTTTTTACATGAGTCCTGAGGATCCAAAGTCAGGTCCTCATGCTTCCCAAGCAAGTACTTTTACTGCCTTAAGCCATTTCACAGGCCCTGTTACATTAAAAAAAAAAAAAAATTATTGGGCTTTTGTGCCTTCATACAACCTTTCCCAGTCAAATTTGGATCTGTTTCTCCCATCCATGCCCCCCCTCCACAAGAGAACATGCATTCAGCCATACATGTCAAGTCCTGTCTTGCATCTTTTTTCTTAGTCTTTTTTAACTTTTTTTGATGTAGAAGTTTACTGTTTTGGTCAGTTCTTAAAACAAGTCTTTTGTTGTTGTCCCCTTTAATTTTATATTACTCCAAAATACCCATATATACACTCTACACATATACCAAAACGACAGTCTGAAAATAAGCTATAGGTTAATTCCAAAACATGTTTGGGATTCACATTTTACAGTAATGTTTCATGCAGGCAAAAAGAGATAGAACTTTACATTCCTGAGTTACATAGCAAGATGATGTATGTTTTAATATACTTTTAAAGAGGAGATTGATATTTTTTTTTCATAAATTTTAGAGCTGAGGAAAAGAGAGACATAAATTTCAAACTTTAAGCTATATCTATAGTAGCGTCAGGCAATGTGGTACTATATTTACTTACAAAAAAAATTGCCCAGGGGCCGGAGAGTTAGCCTAGCAGTTAAGAGCACCTACTGCTCTTGCAGAGGACCCAGGTTCAATCCCCAGCACCCACACGGTGGCTAAGAACCGTCTGTAACTCCAATTCCAGGAGAACTCCAGTTCCAGGGGAATCGAGACCCTCTTCTGACCACCGCAGCATTGCACAACACAGGTGCACAAACCTACATGCAGACAGTACACTCATACACATACAAAAATAAAATTAAAAAAAAATTGCCCAATTTGACTTACATAAAAGGATTTGGTGCTAGGATCCACAGATGGAGGCTACCATATGTCGTTTGTTCTTCTGGGACACTGTTACTTCATTTAGCATAATGGCTTCTAGTTCCATCCATTTACCTGCAAATTTCATGATGTTGGTTTTTTTTCTTTTTGTCTTTTTGAGACAGAGTCTCCCTGTAACCCCAACTGCCCTGGAACTCACTATGTAGACCAGGCTGGCTTTGAACTCACAGAGATCCACCTGCCTCTGCCTCCTAAGTGTTCTGGGATTAAAGGCATGTGACACCATGCCCGGATGAGGTCATATTTTTTTTGGAGGGGGGTCTTTTTTGAGACAGGGTCTCCCTGTAGCCCCAGCTGTCCTGGAACTTGCTCTGTAGACCAGGCTGGCCTTGAACTCACAAAGATCCACCTGCCTCTGCCTCCCAAGTGCTAGGATTAACCACGCTTGGCCTGAGGTAATCTTTCTTTACCCCTCTGTAGAACTTCTTTGTGTAGATGTACCACATTTTCTTTATCTACTCATCAGTTGAGGGACACTTGGGTTGCTTCCAGCTTTTCACTATTGTTTAAAGAACTGCAATAAACACGGTTGTGCATGTATCTCTGTAATATGATGAATCTTGTGGGTATATACCCAGGAGTGGTATGACTGGATCAAGTGGTTCATTTTGAGTCTTGTGATTTTTTTTGTTTTGTTTTGTTTTTTTGTATTTTTGAGATAGGGTCTCCCTTTTAGTCACAGCTGACCTAGGCTCTGTATACCAGGCTGGCCTTGAACTCACAGAGATCTGCCTGCCTCTGCCTCCTGAGTGCTTGGACTAAAGGCATGCGCCACCACACCCAGCCATTTTGAGTCTTTTAAGAGTTCTCCACACTGCTTTCTATAGGGGTTGCACAAGTTTGCATTCCCACCAGCAGCAAACGAGTGCTCCCTTTCCCCACAACCTCTCCAGCATTTGGTATCATTTGTTTTCTTTTTTTTTTTTTTTTAATCTTATTTTATTTTGTATGGTGTCATGAAAGTGTACTGTCATGGCATTGGGTAGGTTGTGCACCCGTTGGTCCATGCAGTGCGCGGACGCGGCGGTGAAGAGGGTCTGTTGGAGTCCCCTTAGGAACTGGGGTTCTGGAACTGGAGTTACAGACGGTATTAGTTGCCATCGGTGGGTGGTGGGGATCGAACCCGGCCTCTGCAAAGAGCAGTCGGGATGCTCTAACCGCTAGGGGCCATCCTTCCACCCTCATTTGTTTCTTTCATTTATTCTTTTTTTTTTTTTTGGGTCTTTTCGAGACAGTCGGCCTTGTAGCCCCAGCCGCTGTTCCTGGAACTCACTTCTGACAGACAAACCGCTGGCCTTCGAACTCACAAAGATCCCTGCCTCTGCCTTCCCAAGTGCCTCAGGATTCAAAGGGTGCATCACCAGCCCCGGCACACCATTGTTTTTCGTGGATCATAGCTCAGTTTACTGATGTAAGCTGGTGAAATTTTAAAGTTTTTTTAATTGCATTTTTCTTTTATTTTTTTTTGTATTTTTAATTATCTGGTATGTGTATGGAATGTACTGTCTGCATGCAAGTTTGTGCACCCGTGTCGTGCAACGCCGCGGAGGTCAGAAGAGGGTATCGGATTCCCCTGGAACTGGAGTTCTCCTGGAATTGGAGTTTCAGACGGTTCTTAGCCGCCATGTGGGTGCTGGGGATCGAACCGGCGTCCTCTGTAAGAGCGGTCGGCGCTCTTAACCGCTAGGCTATCTCTCCAGCCCCCTAATTTGCATTTTCTTAATAACTAGTGATATTGAACACTTTTTAAGATGTTTCTAAAAAAAAAAATTGTTTCTCAGACATCTTTCCTTCCTCATTTGTGAAGTCTGTTCAGCTCTTTACTCCATCTTTTGAGTGGGTCATTTGTTTTCTTGCTCCTTTGTATTTTGAGTAATTTATATAATCTGGATGTTAAACCTCTGTCAGATGTGTCACTGGTGAAGATTTCCTCCCACTCTGTGGGTTTTCTCCTTCACTTCTTTGTTTCTTTTGCTATATAGAAGTTTTTGAGTTTAATGAGGTCCCACTTGTTTATTGTTGATCTTATTTCCTGAGCAGCTGCTGTCTGATTTAGAAAGTCTTTTCCTACATGTATATCTTAGAGATTACTGCCAACTTTTTCTTCTATCATTTTCAGAGTTTCAGTTTTCACATTTGAGATCTTTGATCCATTTGGAGTTGATTTTTGTATAGGGTGAAAGGTAGATGTTTAGTTTTATTCTTCTACAAGTGGTGATCCAGTTTTGCTAGCCCATTTGCTGAAGATACTGTTTTTCCTCCATTGACTCTTCTTGGCCCCTTTGTCAAATATGAGGTGGCTAAAATTGTATGTACTGAAGTTTGGATCTTCAGTTCTGTTCAATTGATCTATGGGTCTGTTTTTGTGCCAGTACCAGGCTGTTTTTATGACTATAGCCCTGTAACATAATTTGAAGTCTGGTATAGTAATCCCCCCTGCTTTCCTCTTTGTGCTCAGGGTTGCTTTGGCTATCCTGAGTCTTCTCTTTTTCCATATGAATTTTAGGATTTTTTTCTAATTCTCTGAAGAAAGTCATGGGGATTTTAATTGGGATTACATTGAATCATGTTTACTATATTCTTCCCATGAGCATGGGAGGTCTTTCCATCTTCCGGTGTCTTCTTCAATGATCTTCAAGGATTTAAAAAATTTCACTGTATAGACTTGTTAATAAATAAAAACTGTAACCAAAATCTTAAAATAAAGCTTTTTTAAGAAAAAAATTTTTTTTTTCACTGTAGAGATCTTTAATGTCTTTGGTCAGGTTTGTTCCAAGATTTTTTTTTTTTTTGGTCTTTTCGAGACAGGGTCTCCCTGTAGCCCCAGCTATCCTGGAACTCACTCTGTAGAACAGGCTGGCCTTAAACTCACAATGATCCACCTGCCTCTGGCTCCTGAGTGCTAGGATTAAAGGTGTGTGCCACTACCCTAGGCGATATTTTTTTAAGGCTATTGTGAATGGGAAGGTCTCCCTGCCTGTATTCCTTCTCCATTTGCTTGTTGGCACAAAGAAAGGCTACTGATTTGTCTAGATTAATTTTTTTTTTTAAATAATTTGTATTCTAAAACTGGTGCATATATTTATGTATTAGTTGAGTGAAAGTGGCTGATATTGTGACAAGGAACATCTACATTTTTTTTTTATTATTATTATTTTTTTATTTATTTTTAACAAATCTAGACCCATGTTCCCGCTCATTCCCCCACCCCACCAGAGCTCGTGCATTCTGCCAAACATGCTTTCCATCTCTTAGTCTTTCTCAATATTTTCCATGGGGAAGTTGACTGTTTTGAGCAGAAGTTCACTGTTTCAGTCAGTTCTTTGATGCAGTATTTTCTGTTGTTGTTGTTG
>VZQC01005031.1:569245-594955 GCA_009823505.1 Rhizomys pruinosus
TTGTTGCTCTTTGGTTGGTTGGTTTGATTTGTTTTGTTTTGTTTTGTTTTGACACAGTGTCTCATATAGTCCTGGCTAGCCTCAGACTCACTGTGTAGTAAAGAATGACTTTAAATTTCTAATCCTTCTGCCTCCACCTCCCAATGCTGGGATTATATCCATGTACCACTATGGTTGATTTATGCAGAGCTAGGGCATCATGCAAGTCTGAAAATAAGTATTGGGTTAATTCTAGAACCCATTAAGGGATTCACATTCTAAGAGCACAGATGCTTTTAGATAAAGAGAAATATAACATTAATGTTACTCAGTTTGCCTTACTTGATGTTAGCATCCACAAGTGAGAAATATCATTCGTCATTTGTTTTTCTGGTACTGTGTTACCTCACCTAGCATAATATCTTCTAGTTCCATCCATTTACCTGCAAAGTTCATGATGTCATCTTTTTTTTTCTTTTTTTTTTCTTTTTTTTTTCAAAAATTGCCAATGCCGACTATATTTCAAGTCGTCATGGCGGGGTATTGGGAAAAGTTTTCAATTAGCAATAATCGCGCCTCGGATAAAACTCATTGGCTACGATACTGCCACTGCGCAAAGCTAATTTCCTTTTCTTGTCTTTTTGCTCTACCAAGTGTTTCAAGCACTATATTGAAAAGGAGTGGACATAGGGGGCAGCTTTGTTGGGTTCCTGACTTTAAGGGGAATGTTTCTAATTTTTCTCCATTTAGAATGATGTTGGCTGTGGGTTTGTTGTATATGGCTTTAATTATGTTGAGGAATGTTCCCTCTAGGACTTTAAACATGAAGGCATGTTGGATTTTATTGAAGGCCTTTTCTGTATCAATTGAGATGACCATGTGGGTTTTGTCTTTCAGTCCCTTTATGAGATTTATTGATTTACATATGTTGAACCATCCCTACATCTTCTGGTATAAATCTGACTTTGTCATGATAGATGACCTTTTTGATGTTTGCCTGTATGTGGTTTGCAAGTATTTTGTTGAGTATTTTTGCATCTGTGTTCATTAAAGAAATGTGTCTACAGTTTTCTGGTTGTATCTTTGCTTGGTTTTAGCATTAGAGGGATGCTGGCTTCGTAGAAGGAATTTGGGAGATTTTCCTCTGTTTCTATCCTTTTGAGTAATTTGGGTAATAATTGGTGTAGGTCCTCTTCAAATGTCTCACAGAATTCTGCAGTAAATCCATCTGGGCCTGGGCTTTTTTAGTTGGGAGGTTTTGTATTACTGTTTCAGTTTCCTCATGTATTACAGGTCGATCTCTTCTTGGTTAAGCTTTGGTGATTTCCATGATTTCAGATATTCATCTATTTCTCTTAGATTTTCAGATTTAATAGAATATAGATTTTTTTAAATTTTATTTATTTTTTTGTGTGTATGAATGTACTGTCTGCATGTAGGTTTATGCACCCGTGTTGTGCAGTGCCATGGAGGTCAGAAGTTCCCCTGGAACTAGAGTTAAAGACAGTTCTTAGCCACCATGTGGGTGCTGGGAATCGAACCCAGGTCCTCTGCAAGAGCAGTCGGCACTCTTAACCACTGAGCTATCTTTCCAGCCCCAGAATATAGGTCTTTAAAGTATTCCTGTATAATTGTCTTCATCTTTTTGTTATGTGTTGTGATGTTTCCCTTTTCATCTCTAATTTTGTTGATTTAGAGTTGCTCTTTCTTTTAGTTAACTGGGCTAGAGGTCTGTCTATCATGTTTATCCTTTCAAAGAACCAGCTCTTGGTTTTATTGATTCTTTGTATTGTTTTCTTTGTTTCTATTCATTGATCTGCACTCTGATTTTTGTTATTTCTTCTTGTCTCAGGTTTAGGATTCATTTGTTGTTATCTCTCATGTGTTTTTAGTTGTAATGTTAGTTTATTTGTGCTTTTTCTGTTTTTTTAATGTAGGCACTTAGGGCTATAAATTTCTCTCTTAGGACTGCTTTTGGAGTGTCCCATAGGTTTTGTTGTATTGTATTGTCCTTTTCGTCTAATTCCGGGAATACTTTTATTTCTCCCTTGACCCATTCATTGTTCAGAAGTGTGGTGGTGCACGCCTTTAATCCTAGCACTTGGGAGGCAGAGGCAGGCGGATCTTTGTGAGTTCAAGGCCAGCCTGGTCTACAGAGTGAGTTCCAGGACAGCTGGGGCTACAGGGAGACTCTGTCTCAAAAAAAAAAAAAAAAAAAAAAAAAAAAAGCAAGTGTGTTGTTTAGTCTCCATGAGTTCTTCTGGATATTAGGGCTTCTTCTGGCGTTGATATTAAGTTTTATTGCATTGTGGCCTGAATTATTTCAATTTTTTTGTATTCGTTGAGGTTTGTTCTGTGTCCCAGTATATGGTTGATGTTAAACTAATTTTTTGGTATTTGTGGTTCTTTTCTTCTCTCTCCTCACTTTTCTTCTTTCTTTTCTTCTTCTCCCTCCCCATTCTTTCTCCCCCCCCCTTTTTTTTTTGCCTTTTTTTTCCTTTTCTTTTTTCTTCTTTTTTTGAGACAGGCTCTCCCTAGCTGGCCTAGAACTCTCTGGGTAGACAAGGCTTGCATTGATCTCATGAAGATCTATCTGCCTATACTTCCTGAGTGCTGGGATTAAAGCTACCATACCTGGTCCTCAAGTTTCCTTAACGGTAAAGTTTACAGATGATGAAGTGTATAAATATAGATATATTTGCAGCCAGGTGTGGTGGCGCACACCTTTAATCCTAGCACTTGGGAGGCAGAGGCAGGCGGATCTTTGTTAGTTCAAGGCCATTCTGGTCTACAGAGTGAGTTCCAGGACAGCTGGGGCTATAGGGAGACCCTGTCTCGAAAAGACCAAAAAAAAAAAAATCTATCATCATCTATCTGTCTGTCTGTCTATCTATCTATCTATCTATCTATCTATCTATCTATCTATCTATCTGCTTAGTTTTTAACCACTGCATATTATAATTTTTATTCTGTATTAACTCCTAGAATAATTATCTTAGGCATGAATTTGTTTGTATCTTGTTAAGATGTAAAAACTGGGATTTGTTTATGAGACCTAATTCAAAGAGGCAGTCTTTGATTTGGGGTTGCCTGTTTTTAGTCAGCAAGTCTTGCTGTTCTTTATTTTCTCCCTCTCTTCCTCCCTCCCTCCCTTGGCCAACAAAATAGAAGGAAGAAAGGAAGGAAACAAAATAGATATGCAGTGTTGTCTCTCCTTTCATGGGCCAGTGAAACATGGGGGCATCTAGTATGTAAAATATTGATTTTAGAGTTCAGAAGCTAAATTCAAATGTATCCTCTGCTTTTCAATATAAAATAATACCAGGCAAATCATTTATCCTTTCTGCGCTTCAGTTTTCTTTGTTCATCAAACTGGGACATTCATATTTTTCTTGTCTAAACTAATGTGGGTATCCTAAAGATCAAGTGTGTTATGCTATGCTTGTGAAAACCCTTTGGAAGTATATAGCTCCATCATAGTGCAGTCATAATTGATTGGTTGGGAATTCTCGAGGACTAATTAATAGGTTGCACTGTGTTTTGTTTTTTCTCAAAATACATAGTCTACACTGCTGTTAACCTGCTACCACTTACAGGGAATCTCACATTGCTTGGGGGTGGAGATTGTTGACATTTTTCCTTTTATATATTTTTACTGTGTGATACAAAGGGAAAACGTGGTTTTGATTGAAAAGTACTCTGGTGGGCCAAGTTGTATTGTGGTGCATACCTTTTTAGTCCCAGCTTTCAGGAGTCAGAGGCAGTCAGAGCTCTGTGTTTTTAATTCCAGCTTGGTCTACATAGTAAGTTCCAGACCAGCCAGGGCTACATAGTGAGACAATGTCTACCGACAGACAAATTGTGGTGGCATTTTTCCATCTAGCCAATCTGGTTTTTCTGCGTCCCCAGTAGTGTTGAGTATTGGTGGCTACAGCATTACCCACCAAATATGAACATACTGACAACGACATTATTAAAGTCTAAAAATAATTAATTAAGTCTCAAGGGTAAGACGGCATGTAAAATCTTTCAGAGTGATGCCTTTGTATAATTTTCCACAGTACATGAGACCACAACCATCGACTCTGAATTGTAGAAGCTAATATAGTCTTTTAGCAGTTTGTAGAGCTTTTTATGAGTTTTTCCATCTGTCTGGTAAGGCTAGAATGTATTAGACAGCAGGGAGCTGGGACAATTGTGTGTTCTTAAACATTTTAGTGTCTGTTGAGCAAGTCACAACTCAACTAGCTGTATTATGGCCACATCTCTAGGTCTTAATCAGCTTTGGAAAATGTCTCAGGCATTGCTATGGGAATTCATTTGTGAAACCTGAAAGTCCTTGTTAACGCTTGATTCTGCTTTTAGCCCCATCTCAACCTTGGGTAAATCATGTACTCAAAACTGTGACCTTTTCTCCATGTCTTCAATTACTTTTCTCATTGTCGTAACAAAACACCTGACAAAGCAGCCTAAGCACTGAAGGAAGGGTTTATTTCAGCTCATAGTTCAAAAGTACACTCCATCATGGTGAGGAAGTCATAGAAGCAGGAACTTAAGGCAGCTGGTTATAGTGTATCCCTAGTCAGGAAGCAGAGAGCAATGAACAGCTCACTTTCTCTCTTTTCATTCAGTCCAAGATCCTAGTTCATGGAATGGTGCTACCCACAGTGGGCATGGATCCTAGTTTGCTCTCTGTTGGTTTTATAAAACACTGACCAAAACCAACTTGAGGAAGAGTTTATTTCCTCTTACAACTCCTAGGTCACAATCTCTCACTGAGGAAAGTCAGTGCAACAATCTAGAGGCAGGAAGTAAAGGAGAGACCAATGGAGGAACACTGCTTGCTGGCTTGCTTTGTCTGGGTTGTTGAGTTACCCTCCTAATACAGCCCAGGCTCACCTATCCAGGAATGGCACTGTCCACAGTGGGCTAGGCCCTCTTGCATTGATTACTAATTAAGAAAATGCCTCATAAACATGGCCACAGGCCAGTCTGATGGAGGCAGTTCTTCAGCTGAGGTTCTTTCTTCCCAGATGCCTCTTAATTTGTATCAGATTGACAAAAACTATCCAGCATAGCATGTCTCCCTATCTCAATTAACCTAGTCTTAAGGTCTGTAAGGGATTACAGACATATTTAGAGGTTTATCTTCTAGGTGATTCTAGAACTGACCATTGAAATTAACCATTACAGCTTCCTCATTGTAACTTGTTTGGTGTTGGCTCTGTATTAAAGACAAGGTTCTAATAGAGTCTGGAATCCTGACAGATGACTGGGCAATTCAGCTGTTGGGTTAATAGTTCATGACAACCTCTCTAACCTATCTGGTGAGAAGTGCCCATTAAGTACATCTTATTATCTGCAAATAATATATTACTAAATTTTGCACTGCTGTGAAGCTGGCCATCCTCTGGGCTTGAATGCAGTCCAGAAAGTTTGTACCTAGAGAACTGTCTGGAACCTTGATACATAGAAAAGAATGATTCTTCCCATCATACGTGGAAATCTGGAAGGGGTGTTTCTTACCTTCTTAAGACTCTGGTCTGGTCTGCTTCCTCACCTATGCTGGGCAAGGGCCTGTCCCTTCCATCCCAAGCCTTTAACCCCTGTGTATTGTAGGCTTGCATACTCAATGGAGGATATCCATTTCTTTAAAAAGTTATTTCCGGGCTGGAGAGATGGTTCAGCAGTTAAGAGCTCTGGCTGTTCTTGCAGAGGACCTGAGTTCAATTCCCAGCACCCACATGGCAGCTAACAACCATCTATAACTCCAGTTCCAAGGGGAATCCAAAGCCCTCTTCTGACTTCCCAAGGCATTGAGTGACACATGCAGGAAATATATTCATACACATAAAATAAAAAATAATGAATATAATATTTTTAAAAAGTTATTTCCAACAAGATGGGAATACTTGAACTGTGTAATTATAGTGCAAGAAATATTAGTCGTTGAAAAGGGCTGAGCATGGTGGTACACACTTTTAATCCTAGCACTTGGGAGGCAGAGGCAGGAGGGAGGATCTCTGTGAGTTCAAGGCCAGCTTGGTCTACATAGTGAGCTCCAGGCCAGCTGGGACTAAAGGGAGACTCTGTCTTACAAAGACCAAAAAGAAAAAAGAAAAGGTAGAGATTCTCATTTGAGGGCAGAGGAGGCAAATAGGAAGACTTGAAATAGAACTATAAAGCCAGCCAAAACCTGTGGTCCAAGTACTTAAAATAAGTTGAGGGGAGGGTTAGTGAGATAGCTTAATGGGTGGAGTACTTGTCACACATGCCCAACAACCTGAGTTTGATGCTCAGAACCCAAGTGTATTAGGGTTCTCCAAAGGAACAGAAATGAATTTATTAGATTGGTTTACAGGATAGAGTAGATAGTCTGACAATGGCTACACACTGGAGAGGCTGAGAACCTGGTAGTTGCTTAGTCCATATGACTGGATCTCCCAGCCGTCCTAGTCTGGCACTGAAGGCTTAAAGGATTCCTGGTGAGCTGCTAGTCTTCAGTTGACATTGGAATTTAAAGAAGTTGGTTCTACTGTGGGGCAAAGGAATACCACAGCAATAGGATAAACTCACTAGTGAGAAAGAAGGCAAAAAGGGAAAGCTGCCTTCTGCCATGACCTTTATATGGATCACCATCAGAAGTTAGGTAATGCCCAGATTTAGGGTGGGTCTTCTGACTTGAAGTAATCTGATGAAGAAAGTCTTTCATTTCAGTTCATTACAGATTCAGGGTAATTGACAACTAAGAATAGCGATCACACCAAGTAAAGAAAGGTAGAAGGAGAGAACCAGCTCTACAAGGTTGTCTACACATGTGTTCATATATGCACATCACACACACACACAAAATAATAAATGAATTAATTTTAAAGCAAAATAAGTTGGGATATTACAACATACCTAATATTTTATTAATATAGAAATGGGAAATTTCATCCACAGGTGTGTTTGTATTCACTTTTCTTGCTAAATAACCACAAGTGGGGTCTGGAGAGAGATGGTTCAGTGATAAGTCCTGTTGCTGTTCTTGCAGAGGACTGGAGCTTGGATCCCAGCACCCACATCAGGCTCCCACATCACAACTGCCCATATCTCCAGCTCCAGGGAATCAGATACCCTCTTTTGGCCTTTGCAGACACTGTCATACACATGCACAGACACACATAAATGAAAATAATAGAATTTTTAAAAAACTTTATTTGGCTCCAAATTTCCAGCTGCCTGCTGTGTGGACAGATGCTGTAACTCCCCACATAGCCCAAACAGTAACCCTGCCATAGCCCAAGAAGCCCCAGCCTGAGCTAGCCCCCAATCCCACCAACCCTGCCATGCAGAAGCAATTGAACATAATTGATGAAGTACAAAATGAAATAAACTTAATGAACGAGCCAGTGAGGAAATTTTGAAAGTAGAACAGAAATGTAAGAAACTCCACCAACCATTGTTTCAGAAGAGGTCAGAATTGATCACCAAAATCCCAAATTTGAGGGTAACAACATTTGTCAACCATCCACAAGTGTCTGCAATGCTTGGTGTGGAGGATGAAGAGGTACTGCACTATTTGAGCAGAGTTGAAATGACAGAATTTGAAGATATAAAATCAGGTTACAGAATAGATTTTTACTTTAAAAATCTTTACTTTGAAAATATGGTTCTCACCAAAGAATTTCATCTGAATGAAAGTGGTGATCCATCTTCAAAGTCCACTGAAATCAAATGGAAATCTAGAAAGGATCTAACTATAAACACTCAAGTCAGACACAGAATAAAGCCAGCAGGAAGAGAAAACATGAAGAACCAGAAAACTTCAACCATTCTGATGCAGGTGCAGATGAATTAGGAGAGGTCATCAAAGATGATATTTGGCCAAATCCCTTGCAGTACTACTTGGTTCCTGATATGGATGATGAAGAAGGGGAAGGGGAAGGGGAAGGGGAAGAAGAAGGAGGAGGGGGAGGGGGAGGGGGAGGAGGAGGAATTGATGAAGAAGGGGATGAGGATAAAGGTGAAGAAGATGAGGATGAAGGACATGAGTAATAGAAAAGAACACTGATGGATTCCAACCTTCCTTTTCTTAATTTTAATTTTAATTTTTCTTTTTTAATTTTCTCTGGTCCCTGGGAGCAAGTTGCAGTCCATTGGTCCCCATGCCCTGCCTGCTGCCCCCCTCCCCGCCCCAGTCAACACTGTGATTCTCAACATGTTGGGGGAAGTAACTGAGCAGAGTACAATAGAAAAAGAATCTCCACTCTTCTTTCTCTTCCAAATTCATTTTGATCCCTTCTTGTCTCAAAAACTGTGGAATCAACACCACCAACCGTGCTCTGTGGAAAAAAGAAAAATCTGTTCCCAGCTCTGCTGGAAGCTGGGGGTGCTGGCCCCGTGTAGTAGTGCATAGAATTCTAGTGTTTTTCCTCCTTTCTCTATATGTTGGGCTTAGAGATTACACTGTGTCTCTATGTGAACAGGGACAGCTAGCATTTATCAGCATGTATCTGTCTACTCTCTTGTTTAATAAAAAGGAAAAAAAATAGAAAAAAATGGGTATAGAAGGGGTCAGCAAAGGATGGGTTTGAGATGTTTGGGTGGATTAATCCTTGCAGTTTAAGATGACACTTTCAAGATTACTTTCTCTCCTGATGGTGACCTGAACCCTGCCACTCAATGGGAGAATCAGCAGAACTTGTAGGAATTTATTTGGAATTGACAATTCTCTATTGTAATTTTAATTTTTTTTTTGTTTTCACTAGAAAGGAAAGATGATGCTCAATTTTAAATGTTAAAAATGTACAAGTTGCTACAGGGAGACCCTGTCTTGAAAAGACCAAAAAAAAAAAAATGTACAAGTTGCTTTGCTACAATAAAACTTAATGTATACACACAAACATTTTTATTTTAGGTATATGAGTGTTATACCTCCATATATGTAAGAGAATATCTTCCACTCACCCATCTCTCTGGCACCTCTTGATGATCCCCTTCCTAAGCTATTTTTGTGGTGAGACTTTTTACTACTGCTTTAGTCTCGTTCTTAGTTATGGATATGTTTAAGTTGTTTATGTGTTCTTGATTTATTTTTAAAACTTTTTTTTTTCTGTATGTATATGAATGTACTGTCTGCATGCAGATCTGTGCACCCGTGTCGTGCAATGCCGTGGACGTAAGAAGAGGGTGTCAGATTCCCCTGGAACTGGAGTTCTCCTGGAATTGGAGTTTCAGACGGTTCTCATCTGCCATGTGGGTGCTGGGGATCGAACCCGGGTCCTCTGTAAGAGCGATCAGCGCTCTTTTTTTTTTTTTTTGCATGAATTTATTTTTAATTTTTTAACAAATCTAGACCGGTGTTCCCGCCCATTCCCCCACCCCGCCAGAGCTCATGTATTCTGCCAAACATGCTTTTCATTTCTTTCTCAGTCTTTCTCAATATTCTCCATGAGGAAGTTGACTGTTTTGAGCAGAAGTTCACTGTTTCAGTCAGTTCTTTGATGCAGTCCTTTCTGTTGTTGTTGTTTCCAATATGCATTACGCCCAACTGCTTTGGACAAAAGTTCAGGGGGCCCTACAAAAGAAATACTTACAACTAGGTAATTGGCACTAGCATCCACAGATGAGGGATACCATTCGTCGTTTGTTTTTCTGGGACTGTGTTACTTCACTCAGCATGATGTCCTCTAGCTCCAGCCATTTTCCTGCAAAGCTCATGATGTCATCTTTCTTTACTGCTGCATAGAACTCCATTGTGTAGATGTACCACATTTTCTCTATCCACTCATCAGTTGAGGGGCATTTGGGTTGGTTCCAGCTCCTTGCTATTGTGAAGAGAGCTGCAATAAACATGGCCGTGCATGTATCTCTGTGGTGGGGTGAGTCTTGAGGGTACATGCCCAGGAGTGGTATGGCTGGGTTGGGTGGCAAGTTCATTCCAAGTCTTCCAAGGGTTCTCCACACTGCTTTCCATAGTGGCTGTACGAGTTTACATTCCCACCAGCAGTGGATGAGTGTTCCTCTTTCCCCACAACCTCTCCAGCACTTGGTATCATTTGTTTTCTTGATCCTAGCCAGTCTTATTGGAGTAAGATGATATCTTAAAGTGGTTTTGATTTGCATTTTCTTAATGATTAGTGATGTTGAACACTTCCTTTTTTTTCCTTGCTATAGCTATTTATTTTTTTTCTTCACATAAATTTATTTTTATTTTTTTAACAAGTCCAGACCCTGTGTTCCCACCCATTCCCCCACCCCGCCAGAGCTCATGCATTCTGCCAAACATGCTTTTCATTTCTTAGTCTTTCTCAATATTCTCCATGAGGAGTATAGGTGTGTTGCCCCAATGTGTGTAAGTACACCTGTGTCATGCATTGCCTAAGGAGGTTGGAAGAGGGTGTTGAATCTCCTGGAACTGGAGTTATGGATGGTTGTTAGCTGCCATGTAGGTGCTGGGATTCAAACCAGAGTCCTCTGCAAGAGCAGTCAGTGCTCTTAACTGCTGAGCCATCTCTCCAGCCCCTCCTTTTTCTTTTATTTTACTTTTTTTAGAGACAGGTCTCTCTGTAGCCCCAGCTGGGTTGGAATTCTCTATGTTGACCATGCTAGCTAGGATCTCACAGAGATCTGGCTGCCCCTGCATCCCAAGTGCTGAGATTAAAGGTGTGTTCCATCATGCCTGGTGCTTCCTGTCCTTCTTCCACCCTTTAGTTTTGTCCCAGTGTTTGTGTTATTTTTTAAATGAAACTTTATTTATTTATTTATTTATTTATTTATTTATTTATTTATTTATTTATTTGTCTTTTTGAGACAGGGTCTCCCTGTAGCCACAGCTGGCCTGGAACTCACTCTGTAGACCAGGACCAGGCTGGCCTTGAACTCACAGAGATTAGACTTCCTTTGCCTACCAAGTGCTAGGATTAAAGGCCTGCACCACCACGCCTGGCACTAAAGAAGGTTCTTAGCCACCATGTGGGTGCTGGGACTTGAACCTGGGTCCTCTGCAAGAGCAGTCAGTGTTCTTAACTGGTGAGCCATTATTTTTAATCTATTGTTTTTAATTTATTGAGTTATTATTATTATTATTATTTTTTTTTTTGGTCTTTTCGAGACAGGGACTCCTTGTAGCCACCCCATCTTGTCTTGGAACTCACTCTGTAGACCCGGCTGACCTTGAACTCACAAAGATCCGCCTGCCTCTGCCTCCCAAGTGCTAGGATTAAAGGTGTGCACCACCATGCCCAGCTCACGTTGAGGTCTTTAATCCATCTGGAGTTGACTTTTGTACAGGGCAAGAGGTAGGGTTTTAACTTCATTCTTCTACAAGTGGTGATCCAGTTTTGCCAATACCACTTGCTGAAGATGTTGTCTTTTCTCCATTATGTCTTCTTGGCCCCCTTGTCAAATATGAGATGGCTGAAATTGTATATGCTCAAGTTTGGATTTTCAGTTTTGTTCCATTGGTCAACAGGTCTGTTTTTGTGCCAGTACAAAGCTGTTTTTATGACTAGAGCCCTGTAGTATAGTTTGAAGTCTGGTATAGAGATCCCCCCTGTGTTGCTCTTTTCACTCAGGGTTGTTTTGGCTATTCGGGGTCTTTTGTTTTTCCAAATAAAATTAAGGACTTTTGTTTCCAAGCCTGTGAAGAAACTCTTGGGGATTTTAATTGGGATTGCATTAAATCTATATAAGAGTTTTTGTAGAATGGACATTTTTACTATATTAATTTTCCCAATCCATGAGCATGGGAGGTTTTTCCATCTTCTGATGTCTTTCAATTTCCTTCTTCAAGGGTTTAAAATTTTTGTTGTAGAGATCTTTGGTGTCTTTGGTTAGGTTTGTACCTAGGTATTTTATTGTTTTTGAGGCTATTGTGAGTAGGAAAGTCTTGTATTCCTTTTTCAGTTGCTTGTTGTTGGTGTAAAGAAAAGCTACTGATTTTTCTAGGTTAATTTTGTATCCTGCCACTTTACTGAAACTCTTAATTGTTTCTAGGAGTTTTCTGGTGGAGTTTTTAGCATCCCTTAGGTAAATAATTGTATCATCAGCAAAAAGGGATAGCTTGACTTCCTCTTTTCCAATAGGTACTCCTTTAATTTCCTTTTCTTGCCTTATTGCCCTAGCAAGTGTTTCAAGCACTATATTGAAAAGGAGTGGTGACAGGGGGCAGCCTTGCCGAGTTCCTACCTTTAAAGGGAATGCTTCTGTCATTTTCCCATTTAGGATGATATTGGCTGTGGGTTTCCTGTATATGGCTTTGATTACATTGAGGAATGATCCCTCCAATCCAATTCCTTCTAGGACTTTAAGCATGAAGGGATGCTGGATTTTGTCAAAGGCTTTTTCAGCATCAATTGAGATGATGGTGTGGTTTTTGTCTTTGATTCCATTTATGTGTTTGATGATGTTTATTGATTTTCGTATGTTGAACCATCCCTGCATCTCTGGTATGAATCCAACTTGGTCATGATGGATGATCTTCTTGATGTGGGTCTGTATGCGATTTGCCAGTATCCTGTTTAGAATTTTGGCATCTGTGTTCATTAGGGAGATGGGTCTATAATTCTCCTTTTTAGTTGTATCTTTGCCTGGTTTTGGTAATAGAGTGATGCTGGCTTCATAGAAGGAATTTGGGAGAATTCCCTCTGATTGTATCCTTCTAAACAGTTTCAGTAATAATGGTTGTAGGTCTTTTTGAAATGTTTTATAGAATTCTGCCGTGAAACCGTCTGGGCCTGGGCTTTTTTTAGTTGGGAGGTTTCTTATTACATCTTCAATTTCTTCATGTATTATGGGTCTGTTTAAGCTGTCGATCTCTTCTTGGTTGAGCTTTGGTGATTCCCAGGATTTCAGATATTCATCCATTTCTTCTAGGTTTTCAAACTTGGTAGAGTATAGGTTTTTGAAGTATTCCCATATGATTTTCTGGATCTTTTCCTTGTCTGTTGTGATATTTCCCTTTTCATCATGGATTGTATTGATTTGGAGTTGTTCCTTCTTTCTTTTGGTTAACAGGGCTAGAGTTCTGTCTATCTTGTTTATTCTTTCAAAGAACCAACTTTTGGATTCATTGATTTTTTTTTTTTTTTTTTGTATTTTCTTTGTTTCTATTTCATTGATTTCTGCTCTGGTTTTTGTTATTTCTTCCTGTCTGTTGGGTTTAGGGTTCATCTGTTTTTGCCTCTCAAGTGCTTTTAGCTGCAGTGTTAGATTGTTCACTTGTGCTCTTTCTGTTTTTCTAATGTAGGCACCCCGGGCTATAAACTTACCTCTTAGAACTGCTCTTAAAGTATCCCATAGGTTTTGTTGTGTTGTATTATCATTGTCATTCAGTTCCAGGAATGCTTTTATTTCTTTCTTTATCTCTTCCTTTACCCATTCATTATTCAAGAGTGTGTTGTTTAGTCTCCATGTGTTCTTGTAGATAGTAGGGCTTATCCTGGTATTGATAGTGAGCTTTATTGCACTGTGGTCTGATAGAATGCATGAAATTATTTCAATCTTTTTGTATTTGTGGAGGTTTCTTGTGTCCTAGTATGTGGTCGATTTTGGAGAATGTTCCGTGGGGTGCTGAGTAGAAATTGTTTTCTTTGGTATTAAGGTGGAATGTTCGGTAGATGTCTGTGAGGCCCATTTGGTGTATCATATCGTTCAGTTCAGATGTCTTTGTTTATTCTTTGTCCTGTTGACCTGTCCAAAGGGTTCAGTGGGGTATTGAAGTCCCCTACTATGAGTGTACTGGGGTTAATCTGTGCCTTGTGGTCCTGGAGAATTGTCTTTATAAAGTTTGGTGCACCAGAGTTTGGTGCATATGTATTCATAATTGTGAAATCTTCTGGGTGAATTGTTCCTTTGATAAAAATGTAATGGCCTGGGCTGGAGAGATGGCCTAGCAGTTAAGACCACTGACTGCTCTTACAGAGGACCAGGGTTTGAGCCCCAGCACCCACATGGCAGCTGAGAACTGTCTGTAACTGCAATTCCAGGAGAACTCCAGTTCCAGGGGAATCTGACGCCCTCTTCTGACCTCTGTGGCATTGCACGACATGGGTGCACAAACCTACATGCAGACAATACATTCATATAAATAAATAAATTAACAAATAAATAATTAAAATTCATTAAAAAATGTAATGGCCTTCTTTGTCTCTTCTGATTTCTTTTACTTTGAAGTCTATTTTATCTGATATTAAAATAGCAACACCTGCTTTCTTTTTGGTACCATTTGCTTGGAATATTTTTTTTCCATCCTGTCAATTTAAGGTAGTGCCTATCCTTGAAGGTAAGATATGTTTCTTGTAGATAGCATATCGATGGGTTCTGTTTCCTAATCCAATCTCCCAGTCTGTGTCTTTTGATTGGGTAGTTTAGCCCATTAACATTTAAAGTTATGACTGATAGGTTTGTGTTGCTTCCTTTCACCTTATTACCCATTTGCGTTTTTGGTTTAGGTTTCTACTTCTCCAGCTATGCTTTTATTGATTTCTCTTTCTAGGTGCCTGGGGATGGTTGCTCCTTTCTTCTGTCCTTTGAATTACTTCAAATATTCTCTGAAGGGTTGGTTTTCTGGACATGTATTCTTTCATTTTGTTTATGTCATGGAAGATTTTTCTCTCTCCTTCAAGTATAATTGACATTTTTGCTGGGTATAATAACCTGGGTTGGCATCTATTGTCCTTTAACACTAGGAATGCTTTGCTCCACCTTCTTCTTGCTTTCATAGTTTGCACTGAGAAGTCAGTTGTAATTCTGATAGGTTTCCCCTTATAAATAACTTGTTGTTTTTCCCTTGTGGCTTTCTGAATTTTGTCTTTGTTTTTGGCATCTAGCATTTTAACTATGATATGGTGTGGAGAGTTTCTTTTCTGACCTTGTCTGTTTGGAGTTCTGTGTGCTTCTTGTATTTGTATTGGTTTGTCTTTTTTTAGTTTGGGGAAATTTTCATCTATTATTCTGTTGAAGATCTGATCAATACCATTCTGTTGGGATTCTTCTCTGTCCTCTATTCCTATGATGCAGAGGTTTGATCTTTTCATAGTGTCCCACAGTTTCTGGTTGTTCCACTTTTGTGTATTTTTAAATTTTTCATAATCTTTCCTTGAGGTTTTTAGTTGTTCTGTATTATCTTCCAGGTCTGATATTCTTTGTTCTGCTTCCTCCATTCTACTTCTGAGGCTTTTTCCATTCCTTTCCACTTGATTGGATGAGTGTTTGATTTCCTTTTTCATTTCATCTTGTGATTTCTTTAGTATTTCCACTTCCTTTTGGAGCTTCTCAATCTTTTCCTGTAGCTCTTTGCTTTGCTGGTTGGTTTACTTATCTTTTTCAACATGGGATCTTTTCAGTGTTTCCACTTCTTTTTGGAGTTTGTCATTCATTCATATTCTCTCTCTCTCTCTCTCTCTCTCTCTCTCTCTCTCTCTCTCTGTCCTTCTTGAGTTTTTCATTATCTTTCCTTAATTCTTTGATTTGCTCTTTATAGTCTTGTACTTCTTTAAGTATGTTCACAATTGTACTTCTAATATCTGTGTCCTGGGCCATCCCCAGGGGCATCCCACTGTAGGAATCTTCCACAGGGTTGGTAGAGCTTGGTGTGGAATTATCCTGCACCTTTCCCATGTTGTCATTTCTTTGTGTCCCTGGCATATGGGTTTCTCTTTGCCTGTATTCCAATGTGAATCTCAAATGCCTCTTTTTTTTTTTTTTAATTTTATTTATTTCTGTATGTGTATGAATATACTGTCTGCATGCAGGTCTGTGCACCCGTGTCGTGCAGTGCCGCGGAGGTCAGAAGAGGGTGTCGGATTCCCCTGGAACTGGAGTTCTCCTGGAATTGGAGTTTCAGACTGCTCTCCGCCACCATGTGGGTGCTGGGGATCGAACCCGGGTCCTGTGCAAGAGCGTCGGTGCTCCTAACCACTAGGCCATCTCTCCAGCCCCCTCAAATGCTTCTTCACTGTGTTGAAGGCTTGCTTTGCTTGCCTCCTTCAGATGCCTTCTTTGTTTGATTTGTTTTTCTCCTTTTCTCCTTGCTTATGGAGTGTTGACTTGTCTAAGCTTTAGTCTTTCTTTTGGAAGTCTAACTCACTCTTCCCTTTCTGTTTTGAAGGTTCTCCAAAGAATCCACTTGGACATTCCTTCGGCAATCCCAGTTTGGAGGAGGGGGGGTTGCTGTTTAGCCCGCTCCCAGTACCTGTGCTTCAGGTGGTCTTGGGAAATCCCCAATCTCAAGACTTACACAGGCCCACCTTTTATACCAGCTGGGAGGGCAACTCCGCCCCCACAGCCACACAAGTCAATTGAGCCAAAGACAATTAAATCAAACCAAACAATCTGCCTGGCTGAAGCACCCAGCTCCTACCTGTGCTTCAGGTGGTCTTGGGAAATCCCCCTAATCTGTTGTTTTAACATGGTCTCCTTAGTCCCAGCCTGCCTGGAAGTCACTATGAGGATCAGGCTGGCCTCCATCTCACAGAGATTTGCCTACCTCTGCCTCCCAAGGGCTGGGATTAAAGACAAGTGCACCAGTCCCAGATAACTTATTTTTTTATGTGCATGAGTGTTTAACCTACATGCATGTAAGTGCACCCATGTATGTCATACAATGCCCATGGACGGTACAAGAGGGAATTGGATTTCCTGGAGTTGGAGTTACATTCAGTTGTTAGCTGCCATGTAGGTGCTGGACACCAAACCTGCGTTCTTTGTGAGGGCGGCCATTACCACTGATCTCCAGCCCCTGTAGTCTTTTCTTGATCTTGACCTCTAGCCCTGATATTCTTTCTTCTCCTTATTCGAATGGTCTGATGATGTTTTCCACTGTTTTTATTTGATTCAACAAGTTTTTCATTTCCAGCATTTTCCTCCATTATAACAATTTCCTTGCTGACGTTTTCTTCCATGTTGTTTATTATCTGTATTGCTGATTTTCTCATCCATTTTATTGACCTCCCTCTGTGTTGCTGACTTTTTCTCTAGCTCCTGAATTGAATGGATTTATCTATTGGTTGCATCTTCCTTGAGGTCATGAATCATTTTTACCATTAAACTTAAAAAAAATTCATCTGGCATTATCTTTGAATTTTGTAGTTGAGCAGTGAAATGTTTTTACTTTTTTATGTTTCTTGTATTTGTTTATATTTTGTGATTTGTGAATCTCTTAGTTTGGATATTTCTTCTGATTTTATTTGTAGATATTCTTAGTGAGAAGCCTGATCTTGAGGGATTATTCCCACTGAGAGAACAAAGTGCTATAATAACAGCTGCATGAAACCATAGGAGATATAGAAACCTGCTTAATTAAACCTGACTAAAACTCATTAATATATTACCAATGATGTTAGAACAGAAAATGGGAAAACTAAGTAGACTGTGCTATGAAATTAAAATTTATTTAGGGAAAATAGTAAATGAGATGCTGGAGGCAGGGAAAGGGAAAGTGCGGAAACTGAACAAAGGAAAAGGGCTGGGCAGGCGCCATATGCTTTAATCCCTGCAGCGGTAGGTGGATCTCTCTTTTTTTAAGTTCAGGGCCACCCCGGGCTACACAATGAGACCCTGTCTCAAAAGAAAAGTAGAGAAAATGTCATGGAGAGGGAAAAAATAGGGAAATAGCTCGAGATTAGAAAAAGTTTTAAATAATAATAGGACAAAAACACTTTCCCATTAATGAGAATATTTTTAATGAGATAAATCTAAAAAGCAGAATAAAAAAAAAAAGAATAAAAGCATAGGCCAGCAAGATGACTCGGTGGTAAAAACAACCTTAATGCTCTTTTGGTTTGCTGGTTTGATTTATTTTTTTAACAAAAAAATTGGCTTGGCAGTACATACTTAAAATACTAGGTGAGGTTTTTATTTTATTTTATTTATTTATTTTGTCTTTTCAAGACAGGGTCTCCCTGTAGCCCCAGCTGTTCTGGAACTCGCTCTGTAGACGAGGCTGGCCTTGTACTCAAAAGATCCACCTGCCTCTGCCTCCTATGCCCTAGGATTCAAGGTGTGTGCCACCACGCCCAGCTGAGGTTTTTATTTTTTAATTTATTTGTACTTTTTATGTGTATGAATATTTACATGTATGCCACGTAAGTGTACCCATGCATGTAGTACTAATGGAGGCCAGAAGAGGGTGTAGGATGCCATGGAACTGGAGTTACAGATGGTTGTTAACTGCCATGTGGGTACTGGAAACCAAACCCAGGTCCTCTCTAGCTCCCAGATGAACTTTGATATGAACAGTGCCTGGAGGATTTGCTGTTGGGGAGGCAGAGGCGGGAGAATCAACTTTAGAACTAGATAGTGAGTTTGAGGCCAGTCTAAGCTACATGAAACCCTGTCTCAAAGAAACAGGAGATTAAAGTCAGAATACTATTAAAAATATGGTAGAAAGAGAAAAACAAAAGAAACGGGGCAAGGAGAGGGTAAATAAAGGAAGTAGGTTTCTGGATTAGCATATGAAGAGGAATAAAAATGGAAAACAAGGGCTTTTTTAATGTCGTAATGTGAAAATACTACAAGTTCAGGATAAAGGAAGTGGAGGGGGAAGAGGAAAAAGCTGAAATGCATGAGCAGCTGCTTTCTGGGTCCTTAAAGGCGAGACTGCCAGTTATGTGCATGATGGAGAGGGGGCAGGGTCAGCTGATCCTGTAGATTCTTGTCTTTTGGATGGTTTATGCTGGTGTTGAGCCTGTGTTAGATAAGTGTCTAATGTCTGCCACAGCTGTCTGCTTTTGTAACGGTTCTAGAGGCTTCTGGTGTCCATAGTCACCTTTGCAGTCTGTGGGCTAGACAGATTTTCCCACTCTCCAGAGACTCCCCAGTTGTACCCCTTGAATACCTAACGTTCTATCCAGAGAGTATCTCCTAAGTGGAGAGTGGGAGAAGCAACCCACATCACTGAGCTCTCTGTGGGTGAAG
The DNA here is from genome assembly GCA_009823505.1 of Rhizomys pruinosus. Taxonomy (NCBI): domain Eukaryota; kingdom Metazoa; phylum Chordata; class Mammalia; order Rodentia; family Spalacidae; genus Rhizomys; species Rhizomys pruinosus. The sequence continues at coordinate 588,128 of VZQC01005031.1, forward strand.
GACCTATTTTCATATTTTTTAACCCCTGCTGGAAGGATGCACCTGTGGATGTCAAGTGTCCCACTGGACTTTCAAGTTTTCAGGCCTCTATAGCAGTATAGGAAGATAGGTTTCTCCAGAGGTTGATTTACCCACTGATTTCAGGGTTATGGTTATCAAACTTCAGAGTTACTGTCAATTATTAAGATCTGCTCCTGGCCACTGAAGACCTTTCCACAACTGCCTCTTAAGGTTGTCTGTTAAACCTTGGAACTGTGACAGGTTAAATTCTGGCTCCCTGTCTTTCTGGTTGTTCCCTGTTCTTGGGCTGCCAGTGTAGGTTTTTAGTTTTGGGGGGTTTTTTTGTTTTGGGTCTTTTTTGAGATAGGGTCTCCCTATAACTCCACCTGTCCTGGAACTCACTATATAGACCTAGCTGGCCTTGACCTCACAGAAATCCCTCTGCCTATGTAGTTTTGAATAATAGATTCTCTGCTAAGATGGCACCTGGATGTCAGGGATTATTTTTAAATCACATGATCCTTTTAGGATATCTGTTTATCCTAAAATAAAGGTGTTAATGTAAGAGACCATTAATAAAAATATTTTGGGCTTTTGCAAAACTCATCAGTGTATCAGAGGGGAAATATTTTCTTTTAATAAACTTTGAAGTTTCCACAATTTTACAGTTAAGTAAAAGATTCCTTGTTTTGTATTCTTTTGTTGTTGTTCTTTTCAAGACAGGGTCTCTCTATAGCCCCACCTGTCCTGGAACTCTCTATGTAGACCAGGCTGGCCTTGAACTCACGAGATCCACCTGCCTCTGCCTCCCAAGTGCTGGGTTGAAAGGGGTGTGCAACCATGCCCCGCTTGTTTTGTTTCTGTCTTTTTGAGACAGGGTCTTCCTGTAGCCCCAGCTTTCCAGTTCCTAGAACTCACTCTGTAGACCAGGGGCTGGCCTTGAACTCACAAAGATCTGCCTGCCTCTGCCTCTGGAGTACTAGTATTAAAGGCATGCACCACCACTCCCGGCTATAAGAAGTTTTGGGGTTTTTTTGGGGGGTTGTTTTGTTTTGTTTTGTTTTTGTCTTTTTGAGACAGATCTCCCTTTAGTCCCAGTTGGCCTAGAACTCACTCTGTAGACCAGGGGCTGGCCTTGAACTCACAAAGATCTGCCTGCCTCTGCCTCTGGAGTACTAGTATTAAAGGCATGCACCACCACTCCCGGCTATAAGAAGTTTTGGGGTTTTTTTGGGGGGTTGTTTTGTTTTGTTTTGTTTTTGTCTTTTTGAGACAGATCTCCCTTTAGTCCCAGTTGGCCTAGAACTCACTCTGTAGACCAGGCCGGCCTTGAACTCACAGATCTCTGCCTGCCTCTGCCTCCTGAGTGCTGGGATTAAAGGTGTACGCCACCACACCTGGCTGTTTTGTATTCTTAAGGGCCAATACTCCTTGCAGTTTGTAGACAGATATCACCCCTTCAGATAGCTTTCCCCCCTACTATTTAGGAGCCTGCTACACTGTTTTTAAAACTTTTCCAAATGGGCCAGATTCAACTGCTATTTCTTCCTGCCTCCCTGAACCTCATCTCTTTATAGCCCTTCTTCTGGGAGCATGTAATGATACCTAGCTTAAATTCAAGAAGAATAGTTTAAACGGGAAGTAATTTTACCAAATTGTCCTTCATCCAAGCAGTTGGTTTCCCTATTTTGTAGTTCATCTCCCAGGGGGAGCAAAACGTTATTATACCAAAGCAATTTGTGGTGTGCTTTTATTTGTATGGTTTCTTCTGGCCTCCACCCATATTTATTTTATAATCTGTAATGCCAGGTTATATATATATTAGAAATCTGCTTAGTATTTTTGTTTTATAACATTGCTGCCATAGGACTATGTGTTTGTTCAAGGGAAAAAAAGGCATTTTAGATTTACTAACATTTATGTTAGTTTTATCTCTACTTTCGTTACTGTTTTAAGGGAGAAAAAGCCAAATATATGAGGGCATGTGTGAGCAGGTTATGGCTGTGGGGATGGGGAAGGGTATGGAGGTCTTCAGATGCTCAGCATTTCTCTAAGTAGTGGAGTATTTCCTGAGATTTCCAGCCACTGGCAGTTAGGACTCCATGACCACCTCTGTACTACCTGGATTACTTATCTCAAAAAAAAAAAAAAACCAAAAGGTATTTCTTAACCTATTTGGTAGCTTAATCTGATCTGAGCTAACAGGAAGTTACCTCACTTGGTGTAAATTATCCATACATTTCACTGAATTAATATTAAAACTTGATTAAGTAGGCACTATTGAAATTGTGAATATAATACGTGGATCATCTTACTTTTCCAAAAGACTGAAAACTCCCAGTTCTGAACTCTGACCCAAAGGGATTCAGATTCATTAGCAAGGTTCTCTAAAGTAACAGAATTAGGGGGCTGGAGAGATAGCTCAGCGGTTAAGAGTACCGACTGCTCTTGGAGAGGACCCAGGTTCTATTCCCAGCACCCACATGGCGGCTAAGAACTGTCTTTAACTCCAGTTCCAGGGGAATCTGACACCCTCTTTTGACCTCGGCAGCATTGCACGACACGGGTGCACCAACCTACACGCAGACAGTACACTCAATACACATAAAAAATAATAAAAAAATTAAAAAAAAGAAAAACAGAATTAGTAGAATGAATATATATATATATATATATATATATATATATGTAGATTTATTAGATTAGCTTATAAAATTGAGTCTGAGTAGTCCAACAATGTCTGCACCACACAGGAGAGGCTAAGAATCTGGTAGAGACTCAGTCCACAAGGCTGGATGTCTCAGTTGTCCCAATCTGGCACTGAAGGCCTGATGGATTCTGGGAGATGTACTAGTCTTCAGCTTACGCTGGAATCCAAGAAGTTGGTCAAAGCAGCAAGACAAACTCACTAGTGAGGGAGAAGGCAAGGGCGAAAAGCGAGAGTCCGTCCGCCACGGCTGCCATCAGAAAGTAACACCCGCGTTTACAGGGGGTCTTCCAGCTTCAAATGGTCCCATAAGAAATTCTCTCATTTTAGTTCATCTCAGATCAAGTCAAGTTGAAACCCTCCCACCTACCTCACCCCATCATTCCTACAACAGCCTCTGAGGGTTTCTACAGCAGCTGGGACCTGGACTCCAGACCAGAATACTTNAAAAAAAAAAAAAAAAAAAAAAAAAAAACTGAAAGGAAGGAAGGAAGGAAAACACATAAACACAAATATGGGCTTTGGGACCAGAGATATGTGCTGTAATAACCTCCCTCAGTCTGTCCACTGTAAAAATGACCTTGGTAAAACTCCGAGATGAGATGATATAACTTAATTCTTGATCTAGGACTAGAGAGAGATAGCTCAGCTGCTCTTGCAGAGGACCTGGGTTTGATTCCCAGCACTTACACAGTGGCTAACTCCAGTTCCAGGGGATCCGGCACCCTCTTCTGATCTCCACGGGCATTGTACAATACAGATGCATTTAAATACATTCAACCAATACACTCATATACATAAAATTAAAAAATAATTCTTGATCCAAGTTAATTTCTTTGCACTTTCCCCTCTATAATCTTAACGCGCTGATTTTTTTTTAACTAAAGCTAAATGGATGTTATTTTTACAATTCCTGCTTTTAAAACAATTTAAATACAACAGAGCAAAGTAATTGTGGTTTTGTTCTCCATACTGCAAAAATGGTATTCATTTCCTTGTTTTTTAATGTTTCTGTCTCTAGGGGAACATGTAACATCAAGGTTTAAGAATGAAGTGGAGCGGATGGGTTTTGATATGAACAATGCCTGGAGGATTTCCAACATTAATGAGAAATACAAGTGAGTTACATGGATCCTTGTAGATTGTTTCACAGCTAATACCTGTATAGAAGACCCAATTCTCAGGTGGCAGAACATTGAACCTAGATACTTCCTTTGAAATAGGATTTTACTTATTAAGTCTAAATGCATGGTGCATGGTCTTCAGAGCTCTTCTTGGACCTTTTGGTCATATTTTAGTTTCTAGAGTAGAAAATAATCCTTAATAAGATCTTGAACCTTCCTTTTATTTTTTTAAATTTTATTTATTTTTTATGTGTATGAATGTACTGTCTGCATGTAGGTCTGTGCACTGTGTCATGCAATGCTGCGGAGGTCAGAAGAGGGTATCGGATTCCCCTGGAACTGGAATTTCAGATGGTTCTCAGCTGCCATGTGGGTGCTGGGGATTGAACCTGGGTCCTCTGCAAGAGCAGTCGACGCAGCTTTTTTTTTTTTTTTTTTTTTTTTTTTTAAATGTGTATGAATGTACTGTCTGCATGTAGGTTAGTGCACCTGTGTTGTGCAATGCCGCGGAGGTCAGAAGAGGGTGTCGGATTCCCCTGGAACTGTAGTTCTCCTGGAATTGGAGTTTCAGACGGCTCTTGGCCGCCATGTGGGTGCTGGGGATCGAACCCAGGTCCTCTGCAAGAGCGGTCAGTGTTCTTAACCGCTAAGCCATCTCTCCAGCCCCACAACTGCTAGGCCATATCTCCAGCCCAGAATCTTCCTTTTAATCCCTCCAGGCCTTTGTTCTTTCTACCACATGTGTGTCTGGGTGATACTGTGTTTATCTATGGGCAACAGTTTCCATTGTTTTTTTTTTTTTATCACCATTTGGCATTATATTAGAAATAGTCTCAGTGGTCCTATAAGCAGGGACAAACATGCATGTATGCATGTATGCATGCATTGTATGCTTGTGCATGTGTTCCTGTGTATTTCCCTTTGCAGGTGAGGGTAGAGGCCAGGGGTCAGCCAGTGTTTGGTGTCTTCCTCTATCACTTTCCACATTATTTTTTGGAGATAGAGTCTCTCATTGAATCTGGGGCTAGTTGACCAACAAGCTGTAGGGAGCTTCCCGTCTCCACCCTTCCAATGTTACGATTATAGGCATATGCCACCACACCCTGGTTTTTACATGGATGTTGTGGATTTGAAGTTGGGTACATTCTCAGGATAAAGAGGTTGTATACTTTACTGACTTGAGTCAGAACCTTCATTGCTAGTTTTTTAAAATATTTTACTTATTTTTATGTGTACAAGTATATTATCTACATGTATTTAAGTGTACCCATGTTGTACAGTGCCCATGGAGGTCAGAAGAGGGTGTCAGATCCCCTGGAATTGGAATACAGACATTTAGCTGCCACATAGGTACTGAGAACCCAACCTGAGTCCTCTGCAAGAGCAGCTAGTGCTGTGAACTGCTGAGGCCCCTCATTGCTAATTTTAATAACTTAATTTAACTCCTTTTTTCGGGGGAGGGAGGTCTTTTTGAGACAGGGTCTCCCTGTAGTCCCAGCTGACCTGGAACTCACTATGTAGACCAGGCTGGCCTTGAACTCACAGAGATCAGCAGGTCTCTGCCTCCTGAGTGCTGGGACTAACAGAGTGTACCACCACGCACCACTTAACTCCATTCTTTTTTTTTTTTTTTTAACTCCATTCTTAATACAGTGATCTAATACTGACTTTACAGCTGCGATCATTTAGCCAATATAATTAATCATTATGAAGTATATTCAGCTGTTTCCTTAAAACTTGTGTTTTGGTGGGAAAAAGCAGTTCAGGACTGTGATTTTGACAATCCAAGTTTCTATAAAACATAATTGTGTGGGGCTGGAGAGATAGCTCAGTGGTTAAGAGCACCAACTGCTCTTGCAGAGGACCCGGGTTCGATTCCCAGCACCCACATGGCGGCTAAGAACCATCTTTAACTCCAGTTCCAGGGGAATCCGATACCCTCTTCTGACCTCTGCAGCATTGCACGACACAGGTGCACCAACCTACATGCAGACAGTACACTCATACATAGAAAAAATAATTAAAAAAAAGAAATCCAATTGTGCAATGGCTCCCATCAACAGTACAAAACTATGTAAATAGAACTAACATTGAGTCCTCTGTGTTTGGGAATTTAAAACCTGGGCCTGCATGGCTCAGGCATGAATGAACCATTTCTTCGAAAATATTCACTGATTTTCTTTGAGGCAGGCAGATTTCAATGTGAAATCATCAGGCTAATGGCCTTGACCCCACAATTCCCAGGATGGTCTCATTTTGTCGATATAAACCGAAGCTTTTGAAACTCATGAATTAGGTGAGCCCATCACAGCAAATTAAAAAAAAAATGTATATTGTTGCCATCAGATATGAAAACTTGTTGAAATGCTCTGCTAAATTTTTTTAAGAAAAAAGTGATAATTATTCACTACCACATATTCCCATCCTTTTGTAGACCTGCCCATGAAAACGGAAAGCTTTCCTTACCTTCTTTAAGTCTGTCTGGGCGGGCCTTGTGATGGGCATTGACCAACGGAATATGGAGAAAATAGCAGTGTTCTACCTCCAAGCAGGCTTCAGCTCCTGGCAGCCCTGCCCAGTCTTCCTGTGAACAAGCTTGGATCATTTGTGAGATGAGAGATGGAAGAAAATGCCAATGAGTTATGACAGCTGGAGGCATCCTAGACAAGCCAACCCACAGCCGGCCCTAGCACAGTGAATCTAGCAGAGGCCAGAACCACCTAGCTGAGCTCAGCCTACATGGCCAACCCAGAGAATGGTAAGCTGAGCAGGCTGTGGCTGTTTTAACTCACAGCTTTTGAAAGTTTTTACAAAGCCAAATTGATGCTGTTGTCTTTATATAAAATGCATTTGGAGCTGGGCGTGGTGGCGCACGCCTTTAATCCTAGCACTTGGGAGGCAGAGGCAGGCGGATCTTTGTGAGTTCAAGGCCAGCCTGGTCTACAGAGTGAGTTCCAGGACAGCTGGGACTACAGGGAGGCCCTGTCTCGAAAAGAC
>VZQC01005031.1:595032-607532 GCA_009823505.1 Rhizomys pruinosus
TGAGACTACAGGAATATAGTCTGGACTCCTAACTGATCAACATGCCTGTGCATACAAGCTTCTCCAACTGGACTATGGGAACCTTGGGTTGTTCAAAATTTGGACATAGATACTTGCAAAATGCACCAATTACCTTATTGTATGACATAGTGAGTAACATCAATGTTATCTGCAAACAACTGTGTCATTATATTGTAGAATCCCTTAAAAAATAAATAAATAAATAGAACCTAGGGGAAAAATTTTTGTCCTTGTATCTACCAGTTTTACTTAAAAATCAGCCTTCAGAGTGTTGAAACTTTCTTCCTGCTTCTAAGGAAGAGTGAGAACCAAATCTAGTCTTGAACTTAAAATAAAAAGAACAACACTACAAAGAGTACTAACTGTGATCACTGTCTCCCATGTCATTTTTAAGAGTTTGAGTGTTAGGAAGTTTATATAGCTCTTCTCAGTCCTATCACCCTCTGGTTCAGTGGCTTCTGGATTTCCGATACTTTATCTTCTGGAAATTGAGAACAGAAAGGAAAGAGATTTTATGTAGCATGATCAAAATTCCCAACTCCAAAACCCATGTGTGATATTCCGTCTCTTCCTGTAATGGATAGACTGAGGCAGGGTGGTGATGGTTGTGAAGGAGATGATAGTTCTTGTTGTTTAGGATTTGTATTAAATTCCATATTCCATTTACTGCTCAAAAGGAAGATTGGATTACCCAGAGACATTGTCTTGTAAATAAAACCTATCAGAAGTACTGCCTCCCAGGTCACCAGCTTAACTAGAATATAGCTAATTTCTTTTGTTTGAAAATGGGAAAAAAAAAATAGAAAAAAAAAAAGAAAATGGGGAGCAAGGGGCATAAAGAGAATGGGTGGGTGGGTAGATATTCTTCTGAGTATGTTTTATAGGAATTATGGTTAATAGCTTCTTTACATTGTCAGTTTTACTCAGTGGGATTGTGTATTGTTTCTATATAATCTCTGACTATACTTGTTACTTAAAATTAGGATGTCCTGGATCAAACAAAGAATGAGTTTGTTAATCTGGAGCCTGAAAACAGATAGAGAGGTGACATAGATGTTTTCTTCTGTAATTGAACTGGTACTCAAGTAGTTATAAATGATCTATGTATTTGTATTTGTAATAACAGAATTATCATGTTGAATAAAGAGTGAGTCCCTCAGCTTCCCTCAGCTTTCCTTTTTTCATTGTTAGATTATAAATTCCAAAAAGTAGCATCAAGTAGAATAATCAAAGATAATCAAAATTCAAGTAAACCTGACAGCCCATTCTGTTAAGGAGACCACAACTCAAATACCCACCCCCAGTGTCTCTCTTGCCATTTTTATCCTGTGCTAGGGATTGAATGCAGTCCTTGAACATAGGCAAGTACCTTCATCGATTTTTTTTTTTCTTTTCTTTTTAAAGAGCAGGCCAGAGCTCCACATCAGGTGTCTTCCTTAGTCGTTCCACCTTGTTTTTTTTTTTTTTTTTTTTTTTAATTTCTATTATTTCTGTATGTGTAATGAATGTCCTGGTCTGCATGCAGGTTTTTGCACCCATGTGTGCAGTGGCCGTCGGAGGTCAGAGCAGGGTGTCGGATCCCCGGGAACTGGAGTTCTCCTGGAATTCAGACGGTTCTTAGCCGCCATGTGGGTGCTGGGGATCGAACCTGGGTCCTCTGCAAGAGCAGTTGATGCTCTTAACCGCTAGGCCATCTCTCCAGCACCGATTTTTTTTTTTTTTTAAATAGCTTTGTGATAGTATGAACAATATCCTTTGCTGGCTCACCTAATATCCTCCCTCTACTTCTCCCTTTCCTCCTCCTTTTCCTTCTATCTCCCCCTCCCCCATCCTATCCCATCCCCTTTTCATCTTTCTAACAGGCTTTGTGGTAGTTATCCACAAGAGCTCATAGTACCTGCCTGGATCACTGACAAAGAACTAGAAAGTGTGGCAGGCTTCAGATCCTGGAAGCGCATCCCTGCTGTCATCTACAGGTAAGTAAACCAGACCAGCCCGTTTGGGCAGGTGCCCTACTTCATGGGTCCACCCCACTCCTGCTGCTAATCTGGCAAGTGCAGAGTGGGATTCAGAGAGCTCTTAGGGAAGGGTATACTTTATTGCTAGATCTGTTCCTCCAGTGAGTAATGCATCAGCATTCACTGTACCCAGAACACTAGTTAGTGGTTCAGATAGACACTGATGAGAGCATTTTAATGGAAAGTGGTTGGCTTTGTTATTTCAAGATAATATTCTTTCTTGTGCTTCATTCAGGTGTTAGCAGGACTTTTATATTGAGAGATGAGTGAGACTTAAGAGAATAAAGTTGAATTAACTATGATTGTCTTCGTGGTTGACAGTTTGACATATAGAAGGGTGAGGGAGCATGTAGAAAAGGCTAGGGCCACATAGATTTCAGAGACCTGAAGCATGAAAGCTGTTCTGCCACTTCTTCTGGGGAGACACAAACAAACCTCTATTTCCCCTAGGTAGGATGCTGACTACAGAACTAAGAAATGATCCTGCCTGATTTCTAGCTTGGTGAACAGTTGAATTTATTGAGGTTACTTATAGGAGCATGGGTGATTCAGGGGCAGCTATAGCACTGAAAAGCTTATTGTCCCAGCAAGGGTGAGGACTCCCAGAAGATACGTTACTGGAGTTCTCTGCAGAATCTGTAAGGAGCCCCGTCAAAGAGTCTGTTCTCCCCCAGCAAGTATCTCTTGTAATCTTGGAGAGGGGCACACATTCTTGTGAGTTTTATGAGCCTCCCTCTTCCCTCCAGGAAGGAATATTTTAATTTAGAGGAAATAGCATTATCTATACAAGAGCCAAAGGATGGTGAGACAGGAAGTGAGAAAGTGCAGGTTCAGGAGTCCTAGACGCTAAATGTCGATTCTGATAGTTTACTGTGGCACCTTGAGTAGTTCCCTAATTGACTCCTGTCTATTTCTGATGAGTAGAATGGGAAAGCTAATCCTTACTTTAACAGATATACTGTGAGATGTAAATGAGGGCCTGTCATTACTGGCCTTCTTTAAGTGACATTTGTTATAGATTGTATTCTTGAGAGCTACCTTTATAAATCAGTGACATCTTGGCTCATACAGAATCATGTTAAATTGTTTTTATTTTTAAAATTAATTAATTAATTAATTTATTTATTTATTTTGGAATTTTTGAGACAGGTCTCCCTTTAGTCCCAGCTGGCCTGGAGCTCACTCTGTAGACCAGGCTGGCCTTGAACTCACAGAGATCCACTGGCCTCTGCCTCCCAAGTGCTAGGATTAAAGGCGTGCGCCACCACGCCCGGCTTAATTTATTTTATCTTATGTGTATGAATGTTTTGCCTGCATGTATATAAGTGTAATATGAGCATGCAGTATCCACGGAGGTCAGAAGAAGGGGTCAGATCCCCTGGAACTAGTTAAGCACCGTTGTGAGCTGCTGTATTAGTCACTTTTCTGTTGCTGTGATAAAACCACCACAACCAAAGGAACTTATAAAAGGAAGTGTTTATTTGAGTTTACTGTTGACAGTTCCAGGGGATTAGAGTTCATCGTGGCTGGGAGGCATGGTGGCAAGAGGTGCCAGAGCAGAAAGCCAATGTTCACATCTTCAAGTGGGCATAGGAAGCAGAGAGAACGACTAGAGATTGGCAAGGATTTTTGAATCCTCTAAGCGCACCTCAAATTCCATGCTTCCTCCAGCATGGCCTCACCTTCTAAGACCTTCCAAAACACTGCCACCAGCTTGGGACAAAATGTCCAAATACTTGGAGCCTGTGGGGGACATTCTCATTCAAACCACCACAGCTGCCATGTAGTTGCTGGGTATTAAACCCAGGTCCTCTAGAAGAGCTGCCAGTGCCCCTAACTGCTGAGCCATCTCTCCATTCCCAGATCATGTTAAATTTTTTTTTTTTAATGTGTATGAGTGTACTGTGTGCATGTAGGTTGGTGCACCCATGTCGTGCAATGCAGAGGTCAGAAGAGGGCATCAGATTCCCCTGGAACTGGAGTTAAAGATGGTTCTTAGTCGCCATGTGGGTGCTGGGAATTGAACCCGGGTCCTCTGCAAGAGCAGTCAGCCACTCTTAACCGCTGAACCATCTCTCGATCCCCGATCCGATCATGTTAAATTTTTAGGAAGTCATTACATTCTGTAATGTTAACATTCTCTGTTGAATTTTTCTGGTTTATGGGCTCTTTTTGACTTGGTTTGTAGACTCAGTTTGGACTCTTACCTGACTTGGGCCAAACCAATGACTTGGTTAAAACTGTCATTCCAAGCCGGGCATGGTGGCGCATGCCTTTAATCCTAGCACTTGGGAGGCAGAGGCAGGCAGATCTTTGTGAGCTCAAGGCCAGCCTGGTCTACAGAATGAAATCCAGACAGCTGGGGCTACAGGGAGACCTTGTCTCAAAAAGACAAAAAAAACAAAACAAAACAAAAAACCCCCCTGTCATTCCAGGAGCCATCTTGTGGAATTCCCATGGGGGTAACCAGCTTGTTCCTTTAACCCACTGAAGGTAAATTCTGATGCCCAACCCAGAATAGAGTGAGATTGAAAAATACTTGCTGTGACCCAGTAGAACCCATTAAGCCTTCAATATCAGTGTACATCGGTTTTATTTTCAGGTACTCATGGAAAAGTAGGTCACATTTACCTTTCATTCAAATGGTAGGAGGGATGGGAATTAGAGTGCAGTGAAAGCTGAAGGGATTTATGAGTCTTATCAGGGAGCAGCCCCATTGGAGTGGAGACAGCACTCAGCTGCCCTTCTGACCAACAGCTGTGTTAGATCAGCTGCCTGGCATTTGTGAGACTTGCTGATTTGGAGCATAAGGGGAAAATACTCTGATTTTCCAAGTAAAGGGATTTCAGTGAATCCTCCCCTTAGGCAGAAAGCTTAAGAGTACTGTATAAGGTTACACCTTAGAATGTAATAAAAATATAAAGCTTTTCTTTTCTAAAATCTAAAATTTATTCTGGAAGGCATGAGCTCTAGGGTTCTCTCCTCCTACTATAGAGATCCTAAAGTATATACATAAATGAAATTTTTCATTTGCCATTTTTTTTTTAGAGAAAATTGTTCAAGATTACTGTTGAACCTTGAATCTCTGAGCTCCAGACAGGATTGCTCTACGGTTTGGGAATTTTATGAGGGATATGTTGAAGAATGTTTGGGATACTGCACCACTGCACTATGCCAGTATAGGTGGCAGAATGCTTCTGAATCCAGCATATATTTCTTAGGTTTAGCAGTAGTGATTTCTTTTTTTTTTTTTTTTTAAACAGGTCTCCCTTTAGTCCCAGCTGGCCTGGAGCTCACTATATAGACCAGGCTGGCCTTGAACTCACAGAGATCTGCCTGTCNAAAAAAAAAAAAAAAAAAAAGAAATGCGTAGGCATGGGGGCTGGAGAGATGGCCTAGCGGTTAAGAGTGCCGACCGCTCTTACAGAGGACTCGGGTTCGATCCCCAGCACCCACATGGCGGCCGAGAACCGTCCAAAACTCCAATTCCAGGAGAACTCCAGTTCCAGGGGAATCCGACACCCTGTTCTGACCTCTGCGGCATTGCACGACACGGGTGCACAAAACTGCATGCAGACAGTACATTCATACACATACAGAAATAAATAAAATTAAAAAGAAAAAAAAAAAGAAATGCGTAGGCATGTGGGGACTTTACCTGACTCTTAGGGGTAATTAAAACAAATTTTTTTTTTTGGGGGGGGGTGTTTTGTTTTCTTTCTTGGTAAAATTGAAACATTCAGTGTTTTGGTTGGTAGCTAGAGTTCATTCATTGGACCTTTTACTTCTTGGTAGTTTTTCCCAAGTTTGTTGAAATGGTAAAATTCCTGGTTAATGAATAAATCAACTAATTTTACTTTTTAAAGTTATTTATTTACTTATTTATTTATTTATTTATTTATTTATTTATTTATTTATTTATTATTTTGGTCTTCTTGAGACAGGGTCTCCCTTTAGTCCCAGCTGACCTGGAACTCACTATGTAGACCAGGTTGACCTTGAACTCACAGAGATCTGCCTGTCTCTACCTCCCAAGTGCTGGGATTAAAGGCGTGCACCACTACACCCAGCTGGAGTTAAAGTGATTTTAACTAGTGTTTGAGCTGTCTCTCATGCAGCCTAAAGCATTTTAGAAGATTGAGAAAACTACTGCTTGTAAGTAGTTGCCCAGTTGAAATCTCACTGCTATTATCAGCCCAGAGGCACTGAAAACCCAAGACCCACGGTGAAGAGTGCCACCTGCTGTTCTTCTCTGGTAGTGCTAGGAAGCCTTGCAGAGGCCACTCAGGAAAGACTCCACCATAGTCATTAAGCTTACTGGTTATTCAGTTCCCCATAGGGAAGCATTTGAAGAATCCATGGAGTTTCATTTCATTTCCTTTCATTTAGACATAAGCCATTTTAGCATGTTGTTAAGGTATGCATACTTTAGCTGCTTGTCTCTCACAGTGAGGGAGGACTGAAAAACTATAAGCAGACTGTTCTGGTAGAATTTGATTGTTGCCAGATTTAATTTATTACTTGTGAATTTAAGGATTAAAAACAAAAAAACCTTTTCTTTGATCTCTAAAGAAAAAAATAGATTTAATACTATGTTTTATATCAGTCCATTTGTGCCATATTAAGTATTTCTGTGTAGATATGCATATGCAAGTTTAAAAGCAAATTTTATTTTTTTATTTTTCATTTTATTTTGGGGGGCTCTTTGAGACAGGGTCTCCCTGCAGCTCCAGCTGTCCTGGAACTCACTATGTAGACCAGGCTGGCTTTGACTTCCCAGAGATCTGCCTGCCACTGCCTCTTGAGTGCTGGGACTAATGGTGTCCGCCCATTACCACCTGACTTTAATTTGATATTTCTTTTTTTTTTTTTTTTTTTTTTTTTTTGTCTAAAAGCAAATTTTAAAGAGCCCGGATGTTCTTTTAGGATATAGAATTGGCAGACACTTAAATTTTTTTTACTGGATTTTAAAAAATTATTTATTTATTGGAACTGGCGAAATGGCTCTAATACTTGTTGATGCTTCAGAGTTCTGGTTCCTAGAACCCACATGAGGCAGCTTACACTTGTAACTCCATTTCCAGGGATCTGATGCTGTCTTTGGGCCTCTGTGGGCACCCACACATGTGTGTGCATACCTGTGCACATATATAGAAATAAAAAGAAAAAAATCTTTATTCGGTGCAGAATGTGCCTGGGCACATGTGCTTCAGCACATATGTAGAGATGAGAGAACAGCTTTGTATAATCAGTTCTCTCCTGCCATCATATGGATGGATTTGGGCTTACCAGGTAGGAGCATTAAAGCTCTTTATTTGCTGAGCTCTCTCATTGGCCCACTTGCCAGATTTTTATTATTTGCTGAGCTCTCTCATTGGCCCACTTGCCAGATTTTTATTCTATTTTTTTTTTTAGATTTTTTTTTTTCTGGTCTTTTCGAGACAGGGTCTCCCTGTAGCCCCAGCTGTCCTGAAACTCACTCTGTAGACCAGGCTGGCTTTGAACTCACAAAGATCCACCTGCCTCTGCCTCTGCCTCCTGAGTGCTAGGATTAAAGGTGTGCACCACCACGCCCAGCTTATTCTATTTTTTATAGTTACCTTATAAAATCACCCCTTCACCCCTTTAAAGTGTACAACCCAGCAACTTTTAGTATATTACATTTAGAGTTGTATGACCTACCTCATAGTAAATAATCAATTTTACTATATTTACTATAAAATAATAATTTACTATAAAATAATCAATTTTACTATATTTTCATCACCTCATACTCATTAGCAGTCATTCTTTACATTCCCAGCTATCTTAACTCAAGATAGCCAGTACTATACCTCCTATTTCTCTAGATTTATATGTTCTGGATACTGAATATAAATAGAATCTCACAACATATGCTTTTTGTGATGGGCTCATTCACTTAATTTAACATAATCCAATTTTATCAGTGATGTACTAGTGTAACTTTATTCCTTTTTATTGCTAAATATTACAACTTTTTAAAAATTTTTATTTATTTATTTATTTATTTATTTATTTATTTATTTATTTATGTGTATGAATGTACTGTCTGCATGTAGGTTTGTGCACCTGTGTCATGCAATGCTGTGGAGTTCAGAAGTGGGTTTTGGATTCCCCTGGAACTGGAGTTCTCCTGGAATTGGAGTTACTGACAGTTCTCAGCTGCCATGTGGGTGCTGGGGATCGAACCCAGGTCCTCTGCAAGAGTGGTCGGCGCTCTTAACCGCTAGGCCATCTCTCCAACCCCTAAATATTACAACTTTTTTGTTTTAAACTGTGTAGTCCTGGCTGTCCTAGAATTTAGTATGTAGACCAGGCTGGCCTTGACCTGAAAATGATCTGCCTGCCTTTGCCTCCCAGGAACTAGATTAAAGGCATGCAGCAACTATGCCTGGCTAAATAATAACAATTTTTTCAAAGATTTAATTGCCTTCCTGGAAAATACCTGGGGTTTTGATAGCATCTTAAAATAGACTGACTAATTTTTTGGGGGAGGGGTGTCTTTTTGAGACAGGGTCTCTCTGTAGCCCCAGCTGTCCTGGAACTAACTTTGTAGACCATGCTGGCCTTGAACTCACAAAGATCCGCCTGCTTCTGCCTCCCAAGTGCTAGGATTAAAGGCATGTACCACCACGCCCGGCTAGACTATTATTTCTGCCTTTGGAAAAGGATCTGTCAGAAAGTATGGTCTCTGTAAGAGACTGCTCACTTGGGGGCTGGAGAGATGGCCTAGCGGTTAGGAGCGCCGACTGCTCTTGCAGAGGACCCGGGTTCGATCCCCAGCACCCATATGGGGGCTGAGAACCACCTGAAACTCCAATTCCAGGAGAACTCCAGATTCCAGGGGAATCTGACGCCCTCTTCTGACCTCCATGTCATTGCACTACACGGGTGCATAGACCTGCATGCAGACAGTACACATAGAGAAAAATAAATTAAAAACTAAAAAAAAAATTTTTAAAGAGACTGCTCACTTGACCCTTTTAAGAGCCTGAGGAAGCATAGCTGGTTCATTGAGTGCTGTGCCTATCGTAATTTGTGACTCATAGAAGGCTCAGGAGATCTTGTAAAGGACTCCACCACAGGTTAGGTAAGGATTCCAATTGCAGAGATGGGATCTATTTAAAAACAATCCTCAAGCCAGCAGTATGTAGTGGATACATGATTGCTGCTGTAGATCCTGAGAAGTAAGTCAACATAGTCCTTTCTACTCTACCATTTATTAAGTATTTGGTTCAGTATCAGAAATGGGGAATTTATTGGGTAGTAGTGTGGTATTCACAGATTCAAATATTTAAATTGTGAATGTTGGTTTATTTTCTCTAAGAGTACTCACTGATCATTTTGTTGGTAATTTTATAGATGGCTCTGTGATGGTATGTATTTTGTTATTGTTGATGAATAAATGTCTGCCCCCATTAATACTGAGTAGACTTGAAGCCAATTCAAATTCAGTATTTGTCAAGGGACAGGGTATTTGTTAATGAACTTAAAATCAGCTACCATGCTTTCTGTGTGAGCATTTTAATGGGGCCCTTGGGATTGTACAGTTATTGTCTCGTTTCCCACACAGGCACCAGAGCAATGGAGCTGTCATTGCCCGCTGTGGACAGCCAGAGGTTAGCTGGTGGGGCTGGAGAAATGCAGATGATGAGCACCTGGTACAGTCGGTTGCCAAAGCTTGTGCTTCTGACTCTCGATCAAGTGTCAGCAAGGTTTCAACTAGGAACATTTCTCGGGACTTTCCTAATGGAGGAGACCTTTCTGATGTGGAGTTTGGTAAGGTGCTTCCTGGACCTGTGGCAACAGTTTTTAATAGCATCTGGGAACTTTATATTGAAGTGGCCTCTTAGAAATCAGAGGGTTACTTTTATAGAAGAGAGAATGCAAGGAGGTTGAGGAGTCATGGGTCTTGCAAAGAAATAGAAGAACTTTTGTTTCAAGCTTGGTTTAAGATTCTATAGTCATCTTCCTTGCCACTGTGACAAGTATATATGTGATAAGGACTTGCAGTGTTTACAGGCTATGGAGAAAAATACCAGCTTCTATGGAAGGACTATAGGTTTAGAAATGGGGTTGGTGATTGGGCTTTGTGGATCTCCATGTGGATTTCCATTGGTTTTGTGGATCTTCCATTGCTTTTGTGGATTTTTCCATTGGTTTTGTGGATCTCCATGTAGATTTCCATTGGTTTTTGGAATAAATCCTCATCAACTTTTAAAGAGAAAATAAACTGAAGCCAAGTTCTGTATGTCAAAAGTCTGGTCAGAGGGTTTCATTTATTTATTTTTTTTAAATAAAAACTATAGTATTGGGGCTGAAGAGATGGCCTAGCAGTTAGGAGCGCCAACTACTCTTGCAGAGGACCTGGGATCGATCCCCAGCACCCACATGGCGGCTGAGAACTGTCTTTAGCTCCAGTTCCAGGGGAATCTGACACCCTCTTCTGACCTCCAAGGCATTGCACGACATAGGTGCACCAACCTACATGCAGATGATACATTCATACACATACAAAAATAAATAAAATTAAAAAAAAACTATACTATGTACATCTGGTTCTAATTTTCACAGTTGTAGGAGAAATAAATTCATTTAGTTTTTAATCCTTCTTGATGTCCACAGATTCTTCTTTGTCAAATGCTTCAGGAGCAGAGAATTTAGCTATCCAGCCACAGAAGCTTTTGATCTTAGATGCACGCTCCTATGCAGCAGCTGTGGCAAATCGCGCCAAAGGAGGAGGCTGCGAATGCCCAGGTTAAGTATATGGTGCTCTGTCTCCTGATAATCTGTCCTTGTCAGTGCAGCTCTCATGCACACCCTAGACTTAATTCAAAGAGAGTGACAAGACATATTCCTCACCCTGTATCCAGAGAACCAGAGAATCTCTTTGGATTCTTAACACTATGCTTTTGGAAGAGGTACAATGAAGCAAATCTTCCTTCCTTATGCTAACCTTTAGGTGATAAGGAAAGCTGATCTTCTCCCACAGGTCTGTTGGTTCTGCTTTAGAGGTTCTATTTCTCAGTCTAGTCTTCTAAAATCTTTTGTTGTCTCTGGCAGAACGTATGTTTATCACTAGCCTCCGCATGCTCCTCAGGCTTCTCGCTAGAAAAGCAGGGATCAAAATTGAAGAAGTAAATACAGAACTCTAGTAAAGTGCCCTGTCTGAATCTGTTAGTCTCTTGCTGTTTGAATGCTGGTTTTCCCAAGAGGGGGAAACCTCCTTTGTGCCCGTTATGTGCTGATGATGCAGGAAGAGCGCCATTCTCATTTTTCAGATGTGAGCTAAGCTGAAAATTGAAAGCTATACCAGGGTGAAATTCAGATGAATGAATGGATGAATAGATGCATGAATGGATGAATGAAGGCATTGTTCTGCTAGGCTCTTTTTAAGAGATTGCAGAGCCATGAGTTAGAAGAACCATAAGAGGGAAGCTTAGAGTGAGATGGAAGTATATAGGTCTTCCTTTTAAAGTTAACAGCCTTTATTTTATGCTAGTATATTCATTATACATCTCATCTTCCCTTTTCACAAAGACAACTAAAACTCAGGCATTGTTTTCCTCTTAGAATAAAGCACAGGGCTAATTGTCAAGCATCAATATTGCCATTTCATTAGTCAGCAGCCGTAGTGGGTTTGTTTTATAGCCAGTTTGCTTTTAAATTTGGCCATGTGATCTTTAAATTCAACACATTTGTGTTTTCTTTATTGTTGTTCTTTCCAGAGTATTACCCGAACTGTGAAGTTGTGTTTATGGGAATGGCAAACATTCATTCTATTCGGAGGAGTTTTCAGTCTCTGCGATTACTGTGTACACAAATGCCAGATCCCGGAAAGTAAGACTTTGCCTTTAATTTTTTGTGTTATTTTTGTTTTTTAATGAGTTTGGCCATATTTTCTAATTTTATTTTATTTTTATTTTTATTTTATTTTTTTAAGCAGTTTTTTTTTTTTTTATTTTTGTATGTATATGAGTGTACTGTCTGCATGTAGGTTGTCGTGCAATGCCTCGGAGGTCAGAAGAGGGTCTCGGATTCCCCTGGAACTGGAGTTCCCCTGGAATTGGAGTTACAGACGGTTCTTAGCCTCCATGTGGGTGCTGGGGATTGAACCCAGGTCCTCTGCAAGAGCAGTTGGTGCTCTTAACCTCTAGGCTGTCTCTCCAGCTCTATTTTCTAATTTTAATGAACTTTAGTTATGGGTTCAGTTCTGTGGATATTCTTCATGGCTTGGGGCTCAGGGCAGGGGGCTGGAAAAAAAAAATCTAGCTCACTCTTAAGGTCTTAAGATGTACAACCCAGAACAGATGTCAGCTCTCAGAAGCACCACATTCTTGTTTTTCTTGGGACCTCCCCTTTCTCTTTTGCATTGTTTTCAGCCCAAAGCATTGGAATTCTTTGTTTTTTGAAGTGCTGTGGTGAAACTTCTGTGAAGTG
>VZQC01005031.1:612532-675001 GCA_009823505.1 Rhizomys pruinosus
GGATCCCAGCTCCCACGTGGTGGCTAACAACCATCTCTTACTCCACTTCCAGGGGATCTGGTGTCCTCTTCTAACTTCTGTGGGCATTGAATGACATGAGTATACTTACACACATACAAGCAGTAATACACTTCACATACATAAAATTAAAAATAATAAAAATATTTTTTAAAGTGAAAACAATGTGTATTACTAATTACAGTACTCTTTTTCTAAGGCTCTCCTTTATTGATTATAGAGCTTAAGTCCCATACATGAGCATGCTGTATACAGACTAGACTCTCTTTGTTTTAGCAGGACTATATTTGGAGATAAAAGTCTTCTGGAATTGCTTTTTAATTTGACAGGCATTGGATAATAATCTGCCATAAAATCAGTATTTTCTTATCTCCTATTTTTATAGTTGGCTTTCAGCTCTTGAAAGCACAAAATGGCTCCATCATCTGTCTGTGCTTTTGAAATCGGCACTTCTGGTGGTGCATGCTGTGGATCGTGATCAGCGACCAGTGCTAGTACACTGCTCAGATGGCTGGGATCGCACTCCCCAGATTGTGGCATTGGCTAAGCTCCTGCTGGATCCTTATTACCGAACTATAGAGGTGAGTGTGTCCAAGGGAGGGAGTCCATATATCAGGATAAGTTGGGGAAACTTTTTGGAGGGTTTTATGATCAGTTTGGTGAGTGGCAGTTAGGTCTTAAAAAAAAATTGCAATTTATTGTAAACATTCTTTTCCACTTACAGGTGTGTGGTATAGGTTCTTTTACCTCTTATAGTGGGATAGATTTTTGAATAACAGGTGTTGAGGATATAGAAATGTTATCTTGGGCTGGAGAGATGGCCTAGTGGTTAAGAGCACCGACCGCTCTTGCAGAGGACCCGGGTTCGATCCCCAGCACCCACATGGTGGCCGAGAACCATTTGAGACTCCAATTCCAGGAGAACTCCAGTTCCAGGGGAGTCCGACACCCTTTTCTGACCTCCGCGGCATTGCACGACACGGGTGCACAGACTTGCATGCAGACAGTACATTCATACACATACAGAAATAAATAAAATTTAAAAAAAAGAAATGTTATCTTTGCAGCTTTTCTACTTGAAAATTTTTTGTCTACTTCAGAAAGATGGCGTTCTGCAAAAGTATGTTAGCATACTTTTGATAGTGGGTCTAGATAGTTGTACACTGTGGAGAAGGAAATATGCTCTGAAATAACCACCTTTGGGTTAAATGTGTACCGGGGAAAAAACCCAAAGTAACCTAAAATACAAGTATTCGTAAAATCTGTGGTAGAAAAGGATTTTTATGGGCTAGAGAGATGGCCTAGCAGTTAAGAGCGCCAACTGCTCTTGCAGAGGACCCGGGTTCGACCCCAGCATCCATATGGCGGCTGAGAACCATCTTTAACTCCAGTTCCAGGGGAATCCGACACCTTCTTCTGACCTCCGCGGCATTGCTCGACACGGGTGCACAAACCTACATGCAGACAGTACATTCATACACATAAAAAATAAATAAAATAAAATAAAGGATTTTTTACAAGTATGGCTTTGTAACTGTAACATCAAAGGCAAAATGGTGGGTGGGATTTATGTAGTAAATGAGAGGGGCTAAACATATAAATAGACCCAGGAAAGAAATATATGTAGATGCATAGTCAGTGTCTTTCTAATGAATACAGAATGGATTCGATGAATTGAGAAATTTCCCTAAATGTGTTTGCTATTTCAGAGAGGGCCTTTGGCTATGGGCCTGGGCAAGAAGGCCTTTTGGAGGCTGTTGTAGGAGGTTGGTGTTGGTGACACCATGGTTAGGACTGTCACAAGGTGAGATGTTCCAGCACAAATGATCTCTCCTGGGTGCCTCCTACAGGGTTTCCAGGTCCTTGTGGAGATGGAATGGCTGGATTTTGGCCATAAATTTGCTGACCGGTGTGGTCATGGGGAGAACTCGGATGATCTCAATGAGCGTTGCCCAGTGTTTCTGCAATGGCTTGACTGTGTTCATCAGCTTCAGAGGCAATTTCCTTGCTCTTTTGAGTTCAGTGAAGCATTCCTTGTAAGTTTGGAGTTAATGATTCTATATTTTTGGACCTAAACTAAACTTAAGGCGGGTGTTGATACAAATGTTAGTGGACCATTTTCACGCAAAACTATGTATCTTTTTCAAAATTAATAGGGAGTGACTTTTTCTTACTTTAAAAAGTAACAATCGGGGGGGCTGGAGAGATGGCCTAGCAGTTAAGAGCGCTGACCGCTCTTACAGAGGACCCAGGTACGATCCCCAGCACCCACATGGTGGCCGAGAACCGTCTGAAACTCCAATTCCAGGAGAATTCCAGTTCCAGGGGAATCCGAGACCCTCTTCTGACCTCCGCGGCATTGCACTACACGGGTGCACGGACTTGCATGCAGACAGTACATTCATACACATACAGAAATAAATAAAAATAAAAAAAAAAAAGTAACAATCGGGGCTGGAGAGATGGCCTAGCGGTTAAGAGCACCGACCCCTCTTACAGAGGACCTGGGTTTGATCCCCAGCACCCACATGGCGGCTGAGAACCGTCTGAAACTCCAATTCCAGGAGAACTCCAGTTCCAGGGGAATCTGAGACCCTCTTACCTCCGCGGCATTGCACAACATGGGTGCACAGACTTGCATGCAGACAGTACATTCATACACATACAGAAATAAAAAAAATAAAAAAAATTTTTTTTTAATTTAAAAAGTAACAATCATAAATAGGCTTTTTTTTTTCACTCATTGAATCTAGATGCACCAGGTTTGCCTTTGCAATCCTTGAATTTTAAACTTAACTTCTAAAGGCTATGCTCAAAACCCTTAAAAAAAAAAATCAGACTCTCCCATGCTCCTTCCAGTCCTTCTGTCCCTTCTCCTTTGATAGAAGACATTCTCTTCTTGCCCCTTCAGCCCTCTGGCCTGCTGTCCTCTAGCTCCCATCCCCTCTCATTTGCACTGACTAGCTGCAGAATTTCTTCTCTCTGCCTTCTGTATGAACATGTTTCCCTCTCTACCAAATCACAGTTATAGCGTACAAACATGGAGTAGTGTCTTCTACGTGTCAAAAAGATCTTCCTTGGTCCTGTGTTCCCTACACTTTTGCTTTTTCTTTCTCTTTTTCTTTTTCTTCTGATCTCCTTTACAGCAGAGTTCTTTGAGGTTTTTTTTTTTTACATTGGATGTCAAAAATTCCTCTGAGGCCCACTTAGGTCAGGCATTCACCTTTCACTCTGCCAAAGCTGTTCTCACTAGGTTAGCCATGGGCCTTCGAGTTGCTAATCTAGTGATGTATAATCTGTCTGATTTTATAAACGGGGCCTTGCTCTTTAGTTCTGCCTAATCTGGCACTTGCTGTATAGCCTAACTTGACCTTGAGCTTGTTGGTCCTTTTGTGTTTGTCTCCCAGGTGCTGGGATTACATACATGTGCCCATGTTTATTGTTCATCTTTATGGTCCATTATTACCATTGGCACATTTAAGTTAACTCCTTAACTTCTTTCTTGAAACTTACAGTAGTCATTACTGTTAGTTCTCCCTTACCTCACTGGCTCATCATTTCTCTCTCCTTTGCTGATCCTTTTTTGTCTGGCCAGTTTTGAATGTGGGAATGCTATAGGGGTCAGCTTCCAGGGTACTCTTCCACTTCACTCCTAACTAAAGATCTCACCAGCCTAGGGGCTTTTGACATCTGTATGCTCTGATCTGATGTGTACACACTTTCAGATCAGACCTCCTCCCACCTAACACTAGCCTCACAGTATCTAACTAGATACTCAGTAGCTCCACTTCTCTTAATGACATTTCAAATTGAATACATTTAAAATTCAGTTCTGGGTGCCAGGTGTGGTGGTACCTTTAATCCAGCACTGGGAAGGCAGAGGCAGGTGGATCTTTTGTGAGTTCCAGGCTAGTTGGGACTACAGGAAGATTCTATCTCAAAAAGACATCCCCCCCCAAAAAAAAATTCACTTCTTGGTTTCTGTATTTTCCTACCCAAAACCTGATGTTCCAGGAGTCTCACATTTCACTGTGTAGAGCTTCATCCTTTTAGTCATCCAAGGCAAAAACCTTTATGCCATCCCCTACTTTTTTTCAGATTTTATGTCCATTCTGTTAGATTCTGTGGCTTTGCTTTCAAAATACCTAAAACCTAATTACTCCCTGCCACCTCTAGTAGTCCCACACTGGTCTAAGCCACCAAGTATCTCCTGCCCTAATTCCACAAAGTTAACCTAGCACAGAAAATTCCTTCTAAAACATTAGAGAAACTGTGCCATTCCTCTGCTCTGTTCAGTGGCTACATTTCACATAGAGTAATAGCCCAAGTCCTTAAAATGACCTGCATGGCTTCTTACAAATTACCTGTCTAGGGGCTGGAGAGATGGCCTAGCGGTTAAGAGCGCCAACCGCTCTTACAGAGGACCCGGGTTTGATCCCCAGCACCCACATGGCGGCTGAGAACCGTCTGAAACTCCAATTCCAGGAGAACTCCAGTTCCTGGGGAATCCGAGACCCTCTTCTGAACTCCGCGGCATTGCACGACACGGGTGCACGGACTTGCATGCAGACAATACATTCATACACATACATAAATAAATAAAATTAATAAAAAAAAATAAAAAAAAAGAAAGTACAAAAAAAAAAAAAAAAAAAAAAAACAAATTACCTGTCTAGGCTCATACTATATATACTATATTATTCTCTCCTTTGTAATACTCCTTTCATCACACTGGCCTTTTTGTTGTTCCTTAAGCATCTTAGGCATGTACTCCCACCTCAAAGTCATTTGCTTATGGATGCCTCTGCCTAGAGTGTTTTCTCCTAGATACTCATGTGATCTAGCCTCACTTCCATTAGGTCTCAGCTAGTGACGACTTTCCACACCATGTCCTTACCCTGCCTTATTGTTCTCTGTCTCCCTGCCAGGTAGAGTAAACTACACCAGGACAAGAGAGCTAGGTGTTCTTGCTATAGGTCCTAGACCTAGTCCTACTGGGTCATGTGAAACATTCACTAATAATTTGTTGAGTAAACAAGTACTTTTACAAATGTGCTTTCAGCTCAGCTAAAGTTTACTTTGACCTGCTCATATATCTAGCTTATATTCTCTTTCGTACTATGAAGGTGGGCTCTCAACTTAGAGGTTCAGAGACTGTTTAGTAGAAAAGCTAAAAAGAATAGGGGTGCACCAGTCTGACTCTGAATTACTGGTAGTTTGGTCGAGCCCTGCAGTTTGTGATTGAGAAGAGAAGCCCATATGTTGTGGCCTGCTGCCTATACATGTCCTCTGCCTTGTGTAAGGTAAAGTTTTCTTAGGAATGTCAGGGGTAGAGTAGCTCGGCTGTGCTGGCCTCCTTCTCAAGAACATGTACCCTGCTGTATTGATTTTTGCCTCATTGGACTCCTGCAGGTAAAACTGGTGCAGCATACCTATTCCTGCCTCTTTGGAACATTCCTATGCAACAACGCCAAGGAGAGAGGGGAAAAGCATACTCAGGAACGGACCTGCTCTGTGTGGTCGCTTCTTCGGGCAGGCAACAAGGCTTTCAAAAACCTCTTGTATTCCTCTCAGTCAGAAGCCGTATGTACCCTTCAGCCAGTTTCCCTGATCAGCAGAAGGGATTTGGGGGTGGGGAACATATGGGAGCCTGTTTGAGTAGTGCCTGTTTTTGTGAGAGCATGTCTGCTGTCTCAAAGACTTCTATTTTTCCACTTTCTACCATTCTGTCTAAGCAAAGCTTGTTTCCTGATAATGCTCCAACCTGCCCCTGACCAATCAGTGCTCAGTCAGGGTGGTTTGGTGTAATACCCATCTCTACTTTGCCTCCCTAGCTAGACATGAATCTTTGCCTAGATCTCCTCCAGAGCTTAATGTATTCCTAGTCTGTTTTATCTCACCAGTGGAAGAGGCATTCAAGTAGTTTCTAGGGTGCCCATCCTGGTTAAGAAAGATCTGCCCCAGGCTTCCAGCACCCTCCCTATACAGTGATACCCACTGTAGCTTCTGTCTCAACACAAAACTCTCTCTGACATTGGTATATGTGTCTGTGATTCTCTGCACATATGGAGTCGTTTTAAGACTTCGTTCCTCAAAGGAATACCTTCTGTTAAGCAGAGAAAAGGAGGCACATGCCTAAGTATCAATATGTGGTAATCCCTTTGTCAGGTGCATCTGAAACCCTTAGAAGTCAAAAGCAAGCTAATCAGAGGTTATTTTGCTTTGCCTGGACTATTAACATACTTTTCATTAAATAGTCCAAAAAAAAAAAAAAAAGATTGAATCTTCCCTTCTTCAATGTGCCTGCTGGGGAAGTCACAATACAGGAAGGAAGTCCCTTTCTTTTCTTTTCTATTTTTTTTTTTTTTAGGATTTTTTTGTTTGTTTGTTTGTTTTGTTTTTTTAAGACAGGGTCTCCCTGTAGCCCCAGCTGGCCTGGAACTCACTATGTTGTTGACCAGGCTGTCTTCAGTCTCACAGAGATCTGCCTGTGTCTGCCTCCCAAGTGCTGGGGCTAAAGGTATGCACCACTACAACTTGCTGGAAATTTATTTTCACATGATTAATTTAAGTGATCCTATAAAACAGATTTGACAGTTTCTGTTGAAGCCAAGTTTCAGGGGAACAGACATTCACATTCACCATCTAACAGAATGACTCTTACTCAGTAAAAGCAACAAATCAAGGTGTTGAAACTCAGTCATTCAATAAAGGTGACCTGAGAAATAATTAATGAGAAGTCAATCTTTAAAAATTCATTAGATTCTCATGCTCACAAGAGGTGCTTAAATGAAGAATGTTGCCAAACAGAAACTTTAGTCCGGGATCAGTTCTCTTAGGAGATAGCCCTTCATTTTCTGATGCTACCTCCCTGTCAGTCTGTGGCCCAGCTGGGTGTTTGTTCTTGCTCATTTCCAGGCATTTCTAGTAGTTATTGGGACATGCTTAAATCTGTTTCCTTCCGTTTTTCTCAGGTGCTGTACCCTGTGTGCCATGTGCGGAATCTTATGCTGTGGAGCGCTGTGTACCTGCCCTGCCCATCCCCATCTACCCCTGTGGATGATAGCTGTGCACCATATCCAGCCCCTGGCACCAGCCCTGATGATCCCCCCCTGAGCCGGTGAGACCAGGGATGATACCACTAGTCTTAGGTCTTGTGTTAGGACATGCCCAGGGAGGCCTAGAGATCATAACATTGGACACAGTCTGTCTCCACAACATTTTAGCTCCCTGAAGTTTTCTCTCTGTGTGATACATTATTCTACCATATGCACTGAGCAATTGCTCTCTGATGAAATGCTTCCCTTGAATCTTTGTGACTCTGCTTTGTGTTTTACCCACTATTCTCTGCTTCTGCCTCCCTGCTTTAATTGGTCTGAGGCTTGAAAGACAGATGCTATGAGATGATAGATGTTTTGATTTTGCCAGTAACTTTATTAAAATAAGCATGATAGAGAATAAATGAACTTAAAATATATATATCAAAGAATCACCGGTGCTCCTTTGCCACCACCAAAGAAGCAGAGAGCATCATGAAGAATGCCTCTAAGCTGGGGATACAGTTCTATTGGTAGAACACTTACCTAGCATGCATGGAGCCCTGGATTTGATCCCTAGCTCTGCGTGAATCAGCTGGGGTGGTACATGCCTGTAATCCTGGCAGGTGGAACCAGAAGGATCAAGAGTGTGAGAGGTCGGCCTGGGATATTTGACCTTGGCTCAGAAATCCAAAAAAGAAAACCAAAGGAATACTTTTATTAAAACCTGTTGTCTCCTGCTGCTCTCTGAATTGCCATCAGGATTCTCATTTCCCCCAAACTTTCCTTTCAGGCTACCAAAGACTAGATCATTTGACAATCTGACCACAGGCTGCGACAACACAGTGGCCCTGGCCAGCCGGCGCAGCAGTGACCCTAGCCTGAATGAGAAGTGGCAGGAGCACCGGCGCTCACTGGAGCCGAGCAGCCCGGCCGGCCCTGTAGAGGACTCTTCTGCCGTGGACAGTCTGGGGAAGCCCAGCAGGATGCCAGGGGGCGCTGAGTTATCTGTGGCAGCTGGGGTGGCTGAAGGGCAAATGGAGAACATTTTGCAAGAGGCCACCAAAGAGGAGAGTGGGGCAGAGGAGCCTGCCCACAGGGGGTACCTGGAGATGACAGAGGTCAAAGAAGAAGCACTCCTAGCAAAGGAGAGCAGGATGCTGACTGAGGGCTCAGTTGTACTTTACCAAGAACCAGAGCTGGATGATGCTCCAAGAAGCCATCTAGACCCCAACCTGTCTTTGTTCTCACAGGATATTCCTGAACTACAAGATGGGCATACTGTTTTCCCCAGTTCACTCCAGGCTCCCCCCAAAGGAGAGGATTCCCAAGAAGTTTCTGTGGAGCAACCTCAGATAGGGGATATGGCAGAGGATGGGGAAGATGCAGTTCCTGCGCTCCTAGTAGATGCAAAAGTTGTCCTTGGTGCCTTACAATCTAGTTCTCTGCCACCTCCCCAAGTCCCATTCGAGACAAGAGGACCAAACATGAACGCTTCCAAGCCCATGTTAATGGAAGATAAGGTAAAGTCAGAAAACGGGCCCCAAGTCCATCATAGACCTTGCCTGGCAAGCAATGGTAGGTTTAGTGGCAAGGACATACTACCCCCAGCACTGGAGCCCAGGTCTGCTGAGAGGCCCCAATGGGACTCTGTGGTACATAGGACTTCATCCCCTGGCGGCAGCAGTAGCCTGATGCGGGCCCCTTGTGCTTTGCCTATAGACACATGTAAAGAGGTGATTGTGTGCAATGGTGCCCTAGAGACTGAGAACAAAGCCTCAGAGCAGCCCACGGGGTTTGGCACCCTCCAGAAGTATCCCACACCCAATGGGCACTGTGCCAATGGGGAGGCTGGGGGGAATAAGGACTCACTGAGCCGCCAGCTGTCTGCCACAGGCTGTAGCTCTGGCCACTTGTACTCAAGGAACTTGCATCACAAGTGGCTTCATAGCCACTCAGGGAGGCCATCCACTACCAGCAGCCCTGACCAGCCTTCCCGCAGCCACCTGGACGACGATGGCATGCCTGTGTACACGGACACAATCCAACAGCGCCTGCGTCAAATAGAGTCTGGCCACCAGCAAGAAGTGGAGACCTTGAAAAAACAAGTCCAGGAGCTGAAGAATCGCCTGGAGAGCCAGTACCTGACCAGCTCCCTGCGCTTCAATGGGGACTTTGGAGATGAAGTGGTAAGTTACATCATGATTCCTTTGAAGTCGCCCAAGAAGATGGCACATGGAGGCTGGGTGGCCTTTGCATCTAGTGCATGGTGACTGGAACCGATTTCTGAAAGGCAACAGTTGGAGGTGTCCCCATTGAGAGAGGTTGAATGGAGATTAGCCTCAGCCATGAGAACAGCAGCGGGCCTTCTCTTCTTCTTTTCTCTTTTTTTTTTTTTCTCTTCTGTGCCGGTTCTCCTTTCCCATCTAGGAGTTAGAGAAAGCAGGAGGCGGGCAGAGTTACCATGCAAGATACAGTATTAAATCTCTTTAGGTAGGATCCTGTGTCAGCCAGGCTTGGTGCCTCATGCCTATAATCCCAGCACTTAGGAGGCCAAGGCAGAGGATTTCTACATATTTGAGGCCAGCCTGGGCTACATAGTTCCACTCTAACCCGGGCTACAGAGTAAGACTCCTTTTTGGGGGGGGGTGTCTTTTTGAGACAGAGTCTCCCTGTAGCCCCAGCTGTCCTGGAACTCGCTATGTATACTAGGCTGCCCTTGAACTCACAAAGATCTCCCTGCCTCTGCCTCTGCCTCCCGAGTGCTGGGATTAAAGGCATGTGCCACCATGCCGAGCAAGACCCCTATCTTAAACCCTACCTCCAAGTAGAAGGTATCCTGTCTCTTCAGAAGGTCTTAGAACTCCTGGCCAGAATGACATTTGTAGAGCAGTGCCAGTACTGTCAAATTGTAGTGCTTGTCCTACCTTAGTAGTTAGTAAACTGTTAGCCTTCCAAGACTTGGGGAGCTTTGAGGGTTTAGTTTCTTGAGCAAATGTTTTTGCCCATTCTGGCAGATGCTGGCAGGAGAAATGGAGAGAAGGGATTTATTATTTTTTTCTTAGTATTGTTGAAGGTTTAGCACCAATGAGGCTTGGTAGCTGGGGAATGATACCTGTGGAGTCCCAAGGAGGAGCTTTCCTCTTTGGATGGGTCTGCCAAGTATAACTGCAGTCCAGGCTCTGAAGTAATGAATCATCAGGCATTGAAAGCAGGCATATCCAATGACTTTCAGTCCAAAGGAACTTTTGGCTTTTCCATCATACTAATTAATAATGATTTCTCATTATCCCCAAGAGTCCTTCAGAGAAAGGAGGGCACACCCAAATCACTGTTTTAACTAAAAGTTTGGGCTAGATCAACAGGCCCACCAGAACACCTAACCTAACAGCTTGTTCCCTCTCCATCCTGGTCATTTCAGCCTAAGGCCCATTTTTCTACTCTAGTGTTATTTCACAAAATCCATGTGGCTTTCTTCCAGATGAGCCCAGCTTTCTGTGTCTGGTCATCCTTAAGGCTAAATGACTGATGTCTGCAGACTTGGTGCCCTAGCACTCAGGCCCTCCCATAGACCTCAGTGCTCCTTTTCTTCTCTTGGGAGGAGACCAAGTTCATTCTGTTTAGCTGTGTTTGTTTGCCAACAGACTTCAATCCCCGACTTGGAAAGCAATCTGGATCAGAACT
This sequence comes from Rhizomys pruinosus, assembly GCA_009823505.1. Lineage (NCBI taxonomy): Eukaryota > Metazoa > Chordata > Mammalia > Rodentia > Spalacidae > Rhizomys > Rhizomys pruinosus. The sequence continues at coordinate 623,272 of VZQC01005031.1, forward strand.
GTTTGTCTCGCTGCAGCACAGAGATTTTCTCTGAAGCCAGCTGGGAGCAGGTGGATAAACAAGACACAGAGGTACAGGCTCAGCCCCTGCTCTGAGTGCCATCCATGCAGTTATCTTACAGTTCTTCTCCACTTCACTCCTGTCCCATGCCCCTCACCAAGGAAGAAGCTCATAGTACTCAGTCTTGAGCCTCCGTATCCCAGCTTCTGAGAACTCACAGCCATCATTTCCGAGCTAGGGATACTGAGCAAGCTGGCCCTCTCTCTCCATTACCTCTGCCAGCTCTCAGGGCAACCCAGGATATTGCTGCTGTGACTTTTTCTCAGGGGAGATTGGAGACCTTTTAAGGCAATCTATTTGAACAGCTTTCTTGTTCTGATACCAGGAGCCCATGTAGTCATTGTGACTCTTGCTCCTCTGGTATGGATCTGTTGGCTTCAGCTGAATGGCCCACCTCCTGTGACTAACCTGGTCTCATGTGTTTTACAGATGACCCGTTGGCTACCTGACCACCTGGCTGCCCACTGCTATGCCTGTGACAGTGCCTTCTGGCTCGCCAGCAGGAAGCACCACTGCAGGTGCCATTGGGGGGCATTTAGGATAGGATAGGTTTGGGGGACTGAGCTCTGATTTCCAGAGCCTACAGAGTGAAGAATAGCAAGCATATCTTACCAGATTTCTGTCTGAGGCTGCCCTTGGGGTCATATTTCTGTGTCTCTGAAATTGATTGTTGCAGAACTGCACTTGGTAACTCTTTTCCAATTCAATGATCACTGTTAAATTTTGGAAATGTGGAAATGATACTTTTGTTACCCAGATTGGAGGGGCAACAACTACCATGCAGACCACCATTTCTTTTTTTTTTTAATTTTTAAAGCATACATTTTAAAAATTTTTTATTTTATTTTTTTGTATGTGTATGAGTGTACTGTCTGCATGTAGGTCTGTGCACCCGTGTTGTGCAATGCCGCGGAGGTCAGAAGAGGGTCTCGGATTCCCCTGGAACTGGAGTTCTCCTGGAATTGGAGTTACAGACGGTTCTCAGCCACCATGTGGGTGCTGGGGATCGAACCCACGTCCTCTGCAAGAGCAGTCAGTGCTCTTAACTGCTAGGCTATCTCTCCAGCCCTGGACCACCATTTCTTATTCCCAGCATAAAATTCAACAAGGCTGCTTTGAGCAAAAATGGTTTTCTAGCTTTGAGCAGGGAACTTGGTTTACCTGCTCCTTCTCTGCTCCCAGATCTGTTGTTCCTTGTGCTACTGGTAAGCAGCCATAGTTGAGGAAGGGAGAAACAGCTGAAACAGTCTTCAATCCTACTCTCAACTCTTTCTTCTTCTAGGATGGGGAATGAGTTACTAAGGCCACTTTGCCCTGGATGGGGTGGTGACTGTCTGATGGATGTTCAGTACTCTTAAGAAGTCTATCAGAATCATGCCATGGCTCACACGTGGAAGTGAACCTGGATTGAAAGGGATGGAAAAATCTCTTTGTATATGATACTCTTAGGATCAAGCATTTCCCCATCAAGTCCAAATGGCTTCTCCTCTGAGCTCTTTCTCCCCCTCCTTGCAGGGACACTGACCGTGTTGATCAAGCGTGGTGAGCATTCGCAACAACCTGTCTGATGTGTGCGCACCCACAGTAACTTCTCCACACTAATGCTATCATTCCCCTTTCCGCACTCGTTGGGGTGAAGTTTCAGGCTGGGGAGCACAGGCAGGCAGATGGGCATGGGAGATCCATACCAACTTAACAGGATACTGTTGAGAGTGAGTCTGCTGCAGCCTTGTGTGGTATAGTCCTTTTGGACTCTACAGGTTAGCTGGGCCATTATGCTTGGTGCTTCTACAGGGGCTGGTCTCATTAGGGAAGCCAGTAGACTCCGCAGCTTTTTTTTTTTTTTTTTTTTTTTTTTTTTGGTGGGGTATTGAGGGAGAGAGAGAGAGAGACATTCTTTGAGTTCCAGGATTGATGCTAGTAACTTTTCAAGTCATAAAGCAATAGCAATCCCTCTGACTTGTTTTATTTTATTAATAACACGACACAAAAAAAAGAAAAAAAAAATTCAAAATTATTTATTTTTCTTTTTTTTTTTTTTTTTTTTTTTTGTCTTTTTGAGACAGGGTCTCCCTATAGCCCCAGCTGTCCTGGAACTCACTCTATAGACCAGGCTGGCCTTGAACTCACAAAGATCCACCTGCCTCTGCCTCCCGAGTGTTAGGATTAAAGGCGTGCGCCACCACGCCTGGCCCAGAATATTATTTAGTATGGAAAACTACACTTAGGTCTTTCAGGATCTCCCAAAGGAAGTCAGATAGAAAAGCTTAATTGGTCAAATTCATATCAAGTTAAAAGTTGAACTCTAACAGGTAGGTTAAAGAAATCCAAGCATTTAGAAATTTTCCTGTGTAACCATGGGTTCTTGCTGATTCATGCCTTTTAGAAACAGTTACAAAGTGCTTCCTACATTCTAGGATCAAAGATTTTGCTTCTCTGTCCTCCATTGCCTTGTGTCCCACTTCTCCCTTTTGCAGTGTTGCTTTGTTCCATGCGATCTTCACCATTCTCTCTTCCTGTGCCTGAGTGGTCTGTATTCTGAGGGGCGTGACAAGAGTTAGTGAGGAGGAGGCTTTCCTGTTAGCTGCCTCCTCTCATCAGGTGCCTTGGAATAATCCTATAATGTACTGATTGGAGTTGGTTTGTGCTTTAGGACTCAGCCAAAGATTGTAAAGTGGGCAGAAACTCATCCTGTGTTGGTTCCCTTTCCTGTGTGTGTGACAGGCCTGGCTGTGCAGACCTGTGCCTCACAGATGCAAAAGACCAGGGCTTTTGGTGGGGAGGAGAGGGAGGCTTGGGTGCAGAAAGGCTTTAAAGTAGAGCTTTCAGTTTTCCTGGAGATGCATGGGGCAGGGCAGTGAGCCATAACTGCCTGACCACTGTCTAATAAGGATGTGTATGTGCATGTGTGCTCAGCCATGCTCTTGTCCTTTCACTTTCTTTACTCTGAGCATGTGTCATGGGTTGCTTGACTCCTAGCTTTGCATGGTGCCCACAACTGTCCTAGATGGACTTGCCTCTGAGCCTCTGAGTCAGTGGCCCTTGGGCAAGGTTCCTCATCCCCAGGGGGACTATGTAGTTAGTCTTCTCTTCTAGCTCCATTTGTCTTTGGCCTCCCTATCACCTGGAGCCACACAAAGGCTATTGCCAAGTTGGATATGATGGTTTGGTACGTTCCCAGGACTTAAGTATGGACCTGGCAGCTGCTTCTGCACAGGATGCATTTGTTGTTCCCACAGATAGATCTTTCTTCAGCCCTATCTTCCTATACATCTGATAACCTTGTGCTATAGTGGTGATGCAGCCAAGTATCATCCTTGGCCGTGAAGTAAAAGTACCATGTGATTCTGCTAGGTAGACCTGTCTTCCCTACTCAGCAGCTTCCTGGACTGGAGAAATAAAAGTGTTTTATCTCAGAGGAGTTTCTAGCACATCTAGACCATACACACTGAAATGCTGCCTTCTGCCTTCTGAAGTATTTTTTCCCCATACTACATAACTTTCAGGTGAGACTAACATTGTTTTATTTCTTCTTATCTCAAGGAATTGTGGGAACGTATTCTGCTCCAGTTGTTGTAACCAGAAGGTTCCAGTTCCTAGCCAGCAGCTCTTTGAACCCAGCCGAGTGTGCAAGTCTTGCTATAGCAGCCTCCATCCCACGAGTTCCAGCATTGACCTTGAACTGGATAAGCCCATTGCTGCCACTTCAAACTGAAGTTCAGACCTGGGGTGGGCAGAGGCCGTGCTGCTGTTCCTCTGACAGGCCCACCAGCCTGGGCAGACTGAGAGGCCTGTATGCTTTGGAATGGGGGCATGGAATCACCTGTACAGAGAGACAGGGATTGGGATGCACCACTGGATTGTAGATTGATTTTTTTCTTCCCTCTCCTTCCCTTTTCTTGCTCCTACTCTGCCTTCAAAAAAGAAAAATGCCCCCCGCCCCGGTTGTCTTAATTTTTTTTTTAATGGAAGACCAGAGGTTGCCAGACCCCCTGTAATTGCTGAGCTGCTTGCTATCAGGCATACTAGGGGATGGCTTGATGCCTCCAAGTTAAAGGAGCCAGAATGGAGGCCTGAAAGCAGGACAGAATGTCAGCTCTAACATTAGTGACCATTCCTCACATCATAGCTATATCTGAAATGACTAGGAAACCTTTGCTGCTGGGGAGGCTGGAAGCACCTTTCCCAAGAGCACTGTCCCATGTTCCTGAGGGGTAGAGCCATCCCACCTCACAGTTAATAAATGGGATTGGCACTGGAAGGGAAGAACACACAGTGAGTGGTATCTTCTCCACACCCCCCCCCAAGCTCCATTGTGAAAAGAAAGATGTGCTTCTTAAGAGGCACTAAGAAACTGGGCCTGAAGGGGTGGCATATTGGCCCTCCCAGCTTGACCAGATCGGGTAGGACTCCCTTTGCTTTCAGGGGCTGCCTCCTTGGGCTTCCAGGCTTGAGGGTGCAGAATGGCCAGAATGCAGTATCCTGCTGTTATGGCTAAGGCCTGCACTGAACCAGGCACCTGAGAGTCCTTTCTGGGGCCTGGTCCCACAAACAATCTCTCTTCCTTGGCCAACACAGGGAAATCCAGACTCAGGGTTCCAAAAGTTTTCCATTCCTAAACCAAACCAATCATGCATCTCCCCTTGAGGGATAGAATCACCTTCAGAGTTAAAAGATTCCCACACAATCAGCCTTCCTCTCCCTCCGTGGGCAGCAGGAAGGTCCCAGCAGGCCCCTGCCCTGCTTCTGACTGCCTGAGTAGACACATGTCTGGCTGCTGCCGGCAGTGAAGGGCCACTTGGTAACTGCAGGGTTCCTTAGAAAGTGACAGGGCCTGGAGGAGATTTGGGGTACCTTTCCTCAGTGAGCTTTGATGTGGTCCAAAAAGAGCCTTAAACCAATAATTTGTGGTGGAGGTGGGTGTGGGGAAGAATGGAGAATGGTTTTGGTCTGTGCTTTGAAATGTTGGCATCCATGTTTTGTGCCTGCCCTCCCTCCTTGGGAAGGGCCATGCTTGGCTTTGCTGAAAGCTGCAAACTGTTAACAGGTCAGATTGTAGTGTGGGGGCCGCGTGGGGTCAGGGAACATCTTAGTTCCAGCCTGGTCTGTACCCATACCCATACCCCCTCCCTTTTGGAAACTGTTACCTGGCCAAGGGCACGCAGCATCTCAGGAAGGTGACTTCTGCATGTGCCTGAGTGTGAGTGCGTGAAACCCAGAAGCCTTCCCTAATGCTGCCAGTACTCCTTTAGCGGCAAGTCACACAGAGGCCAAGTTTAGTGAAACAGGGTGAAGTTCTCCTCTACACTTACGTGGTCTGGAGGTGCAGATAGGAAGAGTGGCATAATTGAAGATTGTGCAGTTGCTAGTGACAGGTGCCAAGAGGTTATAATACGGGTTTCTTGGGTCTGTTGTACAGTGTGAATAAATGCTTGCAGCTTTTAGCCCTTTTTGATCAATGAAGCACTTTTTTATTAATATTTTCTTTGTATGTAAAGGAGGAACCGTAACTCTCCGTAGCTGTACATATAACCCTTTTCTCCTAAAGAGGAGTCAGTGCTCCTATATTTTTCATTTTTTGTCAAAGCAAGAAGTAAATACTTTAGAATTGTTAAATATATAAATAAAGTGAATAAAGTTGAGTGTTCCACATGGTGGCATTTGCCCTGTAGTTTATACTCTTTGTCCCCTTTTCCCATTTACACAGGAGAAGTGGTTTGAAGAGTTGCTGGGAAGCTGACCTTTGACAAAGAAAAATGGACTCATTTCAACTGTAGACCATGACAGAGAGCCTTCCCACAATGCCCAAGCTCTCAAAGTCATTTCCATAGAGGTTTTGCCCCTGAGGGCTCCCACACTGGAAAAAGGGCAAAGCAATTGGGCATCTCAAGGACTAATTGCACATCTGTAGTAATTAATTCTACCTCTGGCCTCTAGGCTCTTCCCTGCCCTCCCTTTCAGACAGGGACTTACTATTTAACCCAGGCTGGCCTTGAACTTGCTTTGTATAACCCCCTTCACACACCCCCACCCCTTCTCTCTCCTCTTCTCTCTTCTCTCTTCTCTCTTCTCTCTTCTCTCTTCTCTCTTCTCTCTTCTCTCCTCTCTCCTCTCTCCTCTCCTCCTCTCCCCTCTCCCCTTTTTTCTCTTTTTCTCCTTTTCTCCTTTTCTGTTTTTCTTTTATTTTCTCTTTCCTTTCCTTCCCTTTCCCCTTTCCTTTTCCTGCTGCTTTCATTTCAGGGCAGCCAGTGCTCTTGTCTCTGAAATCCCATCCAAGGAGCATTTGTGATTGCATGCAGAGAGGAATGAAACATGTTGAGGGAGAGAAATTAGAAATGGTTTCTCCCTTTCATTCTGAAGGACAGAATATTCAGACAGAGGGAGAACTTGAGAGCAAAGCTAGATTCAAATGAGATTGGCTTTTTGCTCAACTAGAGGTCACCTATCTTACCACAGGGAAGACACTTTGCCCCTTAGATCTTGACTTCTGCTTCCAACTAAGCAAGACCATGGCATCTAGCCACTTCTACACGAGTTCTTGTTCTTAAAAAGAAGTGAATTTTCTTTCCCCTGTTGAATGTCCTTCCTATTCTGTGGGTCTGGCCAGGTTGTTGAATGGCATCTGACTCTTCGGTCACCAGCCCAATGTCTGTGGTGAGTTGGCTAACTCTCGAGAGCAACCTGCTGAAAGATCCTCTAACCCAGTGTCAGTGTCTTTAAGGGTCACTTCCTAGATGTACCTTCTATCTAAAATACATAAGCACTTGAGAATAGCTCAGCTAGTTCTGGTCTGAAAGCTGAGTTCCAACAGAAATGGTTGTATGTGTCATGGCCAACATGTGTCACTCCATAGCCGCCATTGTTTCTGAGGCACAAAGGCTTAATCCTCAGTATACTGGTGTCACAGGGACATTGGGCCCAGAAGTGGAGAACTGCGGGAGGCAGGATGATGAAGAACCAGGAAACTGGTGAGACCTGCACGGTGTGGCAAGCAAGGCATGTCTGCCTCTGGGAAGTGGTCGTGTATAGAAAAGCAGTTTTCTGGGGAAGGCCAGCTGTCTTCAGGCCAACCTGTGGGGAATGTGGTCTGACACAACTGACACCGACAATGACCTGGTGCTGCTGGGACATGCACATCATCTTTCCCATCCTGGCACACTCAATACTTCTTGTTACGTACTTTGGCCTCCATGATCCCAGTCAAACAAAAGCCAAAGGAAGAAAAAAAGACTGCCGTAACCCACTGGGATTTCCTCATGAGCATGTTGAGAAGACTTATTTTCTCACATAAATTTGCAAATACATTCACCAGTGCTTTCCATGTTAACCCAGAATATTCAAAATTAAGAAGGAAGTACTATGGCAAAGCTAAAGGAGAATGAACAGAACTGCGCCATATAACTTGTTAAACAAGCATCTCCAGCTGTTACTGTCAAAAAGAACTGAAGATGTACCTTAGGACAAGAGTACAGTCTATTGTCCTTGAGATCTTAAATACATTTGGCAGCTTGCCTGAGGCTTTTATGGTCCATGCCTATTGAAGTTAACTCTAGCCCTAATTTCTACTGCTCTATGAGAGATGCTTTGAAAGTGCCATTGCAGGATTTCATCTAGTGGGTTCCTGTTGAATGACCGTTCTGGAGCTGGAGCTGTACCCAAGTCACACCTCAGCTGAGAAGACCAACAGCAGAGCCCAGTGCTGTGGAGAACATTGAGGGAAATGGCAGGAGTCCCCGCTGTTTAATTTCTGGGATACTGACAAGATCTCTTGGGCAGGATCAGCACTGTCAGAGGCTTCCTGTTCAAGAGCACAAGGTGACCCTTCTTAGCCTCCAACATTTAAACACACCTCCCACTGTCCCCAGTGTATAACTTCACTGAAACATTCCTAGCAAGTAGCTGCAAGCAGAGACTGTTGCCTTCTGCTCCACCAAGCCTCTTTAGCAGGGCTGGCAGTGAGAAGGATCTGGGGAAGGGTGCCTTGGGACTGGGAATTTCCAGGTTCCTAAATGCTGCTATTTATTGTATTTACCATTTGAGGTCTATTATATAGGAAGAGTTCTTCTACCTGCTCATAGTAGTTGCATTTGAATTGTATTTTCAGTAAAGTTTGTTTTACACTGCTATTTAAAAATCAGCCTTCAGTTGCTTTTCAACTGTTTTTAAGATTTTTCTAAAAAATTAGGAATAACCCATGAGACTCAGGTACTGCTAAAGAAGTGTTTTGGTATGTTGCTACTAGCAGTAGTGCTTGCCTTTGTAATAGCATCGGTTCTGCTGTAGCCTCACTGACCGTGGAAGCTGAATAAATATGTCATTGCCATCCACCAAGGCTTATTCGTCCCTGGATTTCAGTAGCCATTATGGTTCTCCACTGCTGAGACTGTCTTGGGTGGGTGGCATGGATTAGCATTTATCTTTCAGAGGCAGGGCACACAAAAAGGGTTCCAAGATCACCTACTTCTTTTAAAAAATATTTTTTTGCCAGGCGTGGTGGCACACGCCTTTAATCCCAGCACTCAGGAGGCAGAGGTAGGTGGAACTCTGTGGGTTCAAGGCCAGCCTGGTCTACAGAGCAAGCTCCAGGACACCTGGTACTAAAAGGGAGACCCTGTCTCAAAAATAACAACAAAAAAAAAGGTAAAAAAAAATATTTTTTTTATTTTACATGTATGAGTGTATTGCCTGCATATATAACTGAGCCTGTGTTGCGCAATGCCCATGGAGGTCAGAAGAAGGCATCAGATCCTCTGGAACTGGAGTTTAGAATGGTTGCTAGCTGCCATATGGGTGCTGAGAATCAAACCCTGCTCCTCTGCAAGATCACCCAGTGTTCATAACCACTGAGCCGTCTCTCCAGCCCCTTCTGTGATTTTCTTATGGGGGATTGTGGGGAGGGAGCCCCCAGGCCCGCTCGAAGCTTTATTGACTTCCAAGGAAGATGTGATAAAAAGGAAGGCTTTGGTTCTTAAAATCTAGTCTTATTGAGGAAGCAGGGTCAGAAAAGAGCAAAAATTCATCCAAATTACTCAATAAATAGAAAACTTTGAATAACTGCCTTGTGTGGCTTACTGCTTTTGCAGAGGACCTGGGTATGGTTCTCAGAACTCACATGGTGGTTTATAACTGCCTGCAGGTCCAGTTCCAGGGGATCAATGCCCTTTTTTGGCCTCTGTGAGCACTGCATGCACATGGTGCATGTACACATACATAGCATGTAAATTAATAATCTGTCTCGTGACACCTCTCCCTTTCATTTTCTTGGCCTTCGAGAAAACAGTCTGTGTACAGAGCTGTTCCCTTGGTTCTCATAGCTAGAGAAGCCATAAACTTGGGAGGGGAAGGGAGTTAGCATTGACCAAGAGGTCTAAAATAGGACCCCGTCTTCTCTGTCCTAATCCAGTTCTAAGGCTTGTGGTGATGTAAACCTATATTTTTGTTTATCCTTTTTGTTTTTGTTTTTTGAGATAGTTTCTTACTGTGAAGTCTGGCTGTCCTGGAACCTACTACACAGAACAGTCTCACAGATCTGCCTGCCTCTGCCTTCTTCTAACCCTTTAAATACTTAAATGATGCTGTTAGTATGGGTCATGTAAATGCAGTCTTGATGCCTTAAATCAGGGGCGTGGGAAAAGGAGCATGCTTGGTTAATGCTATGGATTAGTTGTCTGTCTCAGCATTCAGTTTATTTCTGAATATCAGTTATATGACAAGGGGGAGAGGAAGTTTTGATTTCTTACAGCTAATTGGCTGTAAGTCACAGCTTGGCTGCAAGCTCTGTTTAAATTTTAAATAGGTTCTTAAAGCAAAAAAAAAAAAATCGATGCCTGCTTTCTGTCCTTATCTATTACATACAAGATATGAAACACCTGAAGGTTCTAAGCACTGAAATGGTTCTGAGGCAGAGCCTCTGGCAGTAAGTTGCTAGTAGGCTCAGTGACCACCACCTCAGGCCAGTGTCCTGTCAATCAGTGGCCTCAAAAAGGCTGCATGCACATCATTGAGACTTTCCTGTGAGTCCTTGACAGCCCCAGCTAATGTTTGTGCTTTAAACTCTGGAGGATACTTTTTCATGTTTGACACAATGTTAAGAACAAATGTGTACAGAGATCCCATTGGTACTCCTGCCTATGTCAGTTTGAAAACTGCTGGTTTGGTGGCGCACACCTTTAATCCTAGCACTCGGGAGGCAGAGGCAGGTGGATCTTTGTGAGTTCAAGGCCAGCCTGGTCTACAGAGTGAGTTCCAGGTCAGCTGGGGCTACAGGGAGACCCTGTCTCGAAAAGACAAAAAAAAAAAAAAAAAAAAAAGCTGGTTTGGAAGAACTCTGGTTTGAATCTCAGCCCCTGAGTGAGTGCAGAGCCTAGCCATTTCCTCCCGAACAGAGATGTTCTGTAAACACAGTCCTCCTTGTAGCCCTGCTTTTCCAGCCCTTGAGATAAGCTACATGTCTGTATCAGACTGCTGGCTAGTGTCCAGTGTCTCCAGAGCCAGGTAGCACCACCCACCACATATTAAGAGTACAGGAGAGCCAGGTGTGGTGGTTCATGCCTTTAACCGTAGTACTTGGGAGGCAGAGGCAGGTGGATCTTTGAGTTCAAGGCCAGCCTAGTTTACATAGCAAGTTCCAGGCCAGCCGAGGCTACAGGGAGGGAAAAAAAAATGCAGTTAGGAGCACTGGCTGCTCTTGCAGAGGACCAGGTTTTGTTTCCCAGCACTCACATGGCAGCTAACAACTGTCTATAACTCCAGATCCAGGAGCTCTGATGCCCTGTTCTGCTCTCCACAGGCATTGTGTGCAATGCGCCACTTAATCCATGCTAGCAAAATACTCTTACACATTAAAAAAAAAAAAAAGTTAACCAAAAGGTATTACTTGGTGCTTTTTTTCATTTTACTCATTCAAAATACATAAAAATGGTTGATGCTATTAGCATAGATAATCTAAATGCAAGCTATAATATAAATTAGTTGGAGGAGAATGTCAGATTTTTACCTAAAGGTAATTTTTTTTACTATTAAGCTTGTTTTTTGCAGGGGGGTGGTGGTGCTGGGTTTGTTTGTTTTTGTTTGGTTGTTTTGAGACAACAGAATCAGAATCCCACAGCTGTAGCTTGGAAAAAGAAATGAAGAACTTGCATTCAGTTGGCCCTCTGACCATCCAAAGACGCCAAAGGTAGCTAAACATATTGAAAGCTTTGTCTTCCAAGTTAAAAAGAGATGTGGAGGCCGGGATGGTGTTGCTTGAGAGTGAGCAGTTCCTGACAGAGCTGACTAGGCTCTTCCAGAAGTGCCGGTCGTCGGGCGTGCTCATCACCTTGAAGTATGATGGTCCCACCAAACCCACTCCACGGAAGGGTTCTGTGGATGGCCTGGAGCCCGCAGAAAACAAGTGTCTGTTGAGAGCCACCAATGGGAAAAAGATCAGCACTGTGGTGAGCTCCAAAGAAGTGAATAAGTTTCAGAAGGCTTATTCAAACCTTTGAGAGCTAACATGGATGGGCTGAAGACGAGGGACAAGAAGAACAAGAGTAAGAAGACCAAGCCGGCACAGTGAAGGGCACTGGCTTCACCAGCATACCACAGAACTGCGGTTTTCCATGAATTTTTTTTGCTTTGGGTCACAAGTTAGGCTTTTGGTCCCCCACTATAATTGCTTTCATGTAAGAGGGTCATTTTAGAGAGAGGGGTTGGGATGTTCATAGGGTACTTGTGGTAAGAAGCCAGTTTATTTTACATATGTGCTGCATGGCTGAATGTTTCTGGATGTATAGCTTTAAAGAGCCCCTATAGTCATCTCTGAACAGCTGTGTATCATTAAACCTATCATCACTTCCTGTCTTTAAAAAAGATGTGCCAGCTCAGTGGTTAACAGTGCTTGCTGTACAAGCATGCAGACCTGAGTTCAAGTCTCCAGCACCCAGGCACATACGAGATGGGTATAGCAATGGGTGCCTGTAATTCCAAACATGGGGAGCAGGGTGAGAGAATAGGAGGATCTATGGAGCTTGCTGGCTGCCAGCCTAACTCCAGGTTTAGTGAGAAACCCTGTCATAAAGGGAGTTCAAGGCCAGCCTGGTCTACAGAGTGAGTTCCAGGACAGCTGGGGCTACAGGGAGACCCTGTCTCGAAAAGACAAAAAAAAAAAAAAAAAGGCAGAAAGTGATAGAGCTGGAGACAACATCCTATAGCCTCCATGACTCACACACACATGACACAAAAATACTCAACTGTGGTCAATGCTTCTCCACTCCATTTGGCCAACTGAAAGATCAGTCCCTAGAACAGGAAGTTCTTCCAAGTCCCCAGAAAGCACAGGCACCAGCTGGCACACACACACTGTACTGGGGAAGCTCCCTCAGTGGAGCTACACTCCCTTGGGATGTAGCCTGTGGCCCCTGGCACCTCAGGTGGTACAATTCTGCTCTCTGGGATGACTCAGTAATAACCCAGCTGGTTGCTGTTTCGAGATTACTAGTTAAGTCAGGGGATGATGGTAGGATGTCAGTTTGCCAGCCTGGGCTGCCAAGATGAAGATTAACAGGAATGGAGGCTCATGTTAGATCCCTTGTTTCAGAATAATTGCCACTGAGCCTTGGAAAGTTTTCTTTTCCGGGGGACTGGAGGTGCCCCTTATCTTGGTGACGGCTCCTGAGCAGCTGCAAAGCAGCTACGTGTCTTAACTGTCCTACCAGGATGTCTCAGAATCAGGAAAGAGGCCAGCAAGCTACTTTGGAATAATAAGGTCCATGGAAGACACCCTGCTCAGGGTGACTGCAAGAAAGCTGCAGCTGTGAGAGGACAAGTGGAGGAAGCCTCGGAGTGAGAGAGGACGAGTGGAGGAAGCCTCGGAGTGAGAGAGGACGAGTGGAGGAAGCCTCGGAGTGAGAGAGGACGAGGGGAGGAAGCCTGGAGTGAGAGAGGACGAGTGGAGGAAGCCTGGAGTGAGAGAGGACGAGTGGAGGAAGCCTGGAGTGAGAGAGGACGAGTGGAGGAAGCCTGGAGTGTGGTCCCCCTCCCTGCTGTGTGCCAGTAGCTTGCGAGTAGGGACAGGAACTGTTGTTCACCCTTCTCTCCCCATGCATCTACTTGTTCTTTCCCTTCCCAAATACCCAGGGGTTCTAATAGGATCCCCCTGGATTGGATGACCTGGGCACAAAGGTATGTTCAGGGCAGTCAGCAGGGAAGATCCAGGTGGCCAGAGAGGCAGTTCCTGCAGGACCTTCATGTCTTTGGCTGACATGGGCACAGGCCAGGCCTGGTTTTTATGCTCCAAGGGCTCCAGCTCTACAGAACTGCTGACCCAAGGCTTCCCAGTCCTGCTAGATATGAGGTACACACCTTTAGTCCCAGTGCTCGAACGGGGAAGGGGGTGGGGGCAGGGGAAGCAGCACTGCGGACTGAGAAGCTTTTAGTGGACACACTTTACAGAGGCATTTTGGAGACTGCTTTCACTAGAAGGATCTATAGCATTTTCCAGTAGTATTTTGCAACTTCAAGTTCAAGGGCAGACTGGACCATAGCAAATTCCAGGTAAAAAAGAAAGTTACACTGGTATGAGGCTATAGCTCAGCGGCAGAGCCCTTGCCTGGCATGTGTGTGGCCCTGGGTTGGATCCTTACCAAAACAGAATAACACTATAATTAACATAAATTTGAAATAAAATGCATACAATTCCAAGTGAAATTCCCACTTCCTAGAGGTGACTGAATTGTGACTTTAAGGATTCTTTGTTTTCTTTTGAAACAGAATCTCTGTGGGCCCCAGGCTGGCCTCGATCTCAGAGAGATCCCCCTGCCTCTGCCTCCCGAGTGCTAGGATTAAAGGTGTGTGCCACTATGTTCAGCTAGTTTTCTTTTTATTTTCTTTTTTTTAACTTATTTTCATATGTGTATGAATGTACTGTCTGCATGTAGGTTTGTGCACCCGTGTTGTGCAATGCCACGGAGTTCAGAAGAGGGCATTGGATTCCCCTGGAACTGGAGTTAAAGACGATTTTCAGCTGCCATGTGGGTGCTGGGGATTGAACCCAGGTCCTCTGCAAGAGCAGTTGGTGCTCTTAACCGTTAGGCTATCTCTCCAGCCCCAGCTAGTTTTCTTTTTTAAAAAGATTTATGTGTATATGTTTGTGTGAGTTCATGTGCACCATGTGCATACAAAAGCCCACAGTGGTCCAAAGAGGGCATTGGGTTCTCTGAAACTGGAGTATTCTTAATTATTTTATTTTTATTTATTTATTTATTTTTATTTTTTAGATCCTCTGCAGGAGCAGTAAGCACTCTTTTTTTTTTTTATTAATTTTATTTATTTCTGTATGTGTATGAATGTACAGTCTGCATGCAAGTTTGTGCACCCGTGTCGTGCAATGCCGCGGAGGTCAGAAGAGGGTCTCGGATTCCCCTGGAACTGGAGTTCTCCTGGAATTGGAGTTACAGACGGTTCTCAGCCGCCATGTGGGTGCTGGGGATCGAACCTGGGTCCTCTGCAAGAGCGGTCGGCGCTCTTAACCGCTAGGCCATCTCTCCAGCCCCGCAGTAAGCACTCTTAACCACTGAGCCATCTTTCCAGCCACTGGGTTGTGTTTCTAATTTTTTATTACATCATGTGTATGTACATGTGCATGCATGTGCATGTGTGTGCCATGATATATGTGTGGAGGTTGGAGGACACCCTGTGGGAATTAGTTCTCTCCTTCTACCAAGTACTATCAAGCTTGGCAGCAAGCACCTTTGTCCACTGAGCCATTCTGCCTGCCCAGTTTGTTGTCTTAAACACTGTGCAATGAAGCCTTACTCCCTGTTGAGGTCTGTAGCCTAGTCAAATCTGGTAGGTTTCTACCACTTTTGGGGTTAGGACAGAAATAGTTCAGTAAGTGGCAGATACCATCAGCCAGAAAGTATGGGCTCCAGCCTCTTCCAGCCTGCTCCAGCTCCTTCCTGTCCTGAGGCCTGAGAAGCAAGTTCTTGAGGTCTCTACTGTTCCCTGGCCATCACTGTGGGGCTCCTAGAAAAGCCAGCCCTCCTTGTGTTCGCCATGTTTCCTGTTGCTGCAGACGGTGCTCTGTGCTTCTTCAGCCACCTCACGGTATGCAGTTGCTATACTTGTGGTGTTGCTGCGGCTGCAGCTGCTCCTCTGCTTTTCACTGCTCCCTGGGAATGGGTGTCCCTGAGGCTCAGCTCCTATCACACTTGCTCCTTGTAGATGTGGAAATCAGGTTGCAGAGCGGCTCAGGGAGAACATCTGTAGCATTACTAAGGTAATGTGTGGAGTTCAATCCCTGGCCCCTTCAAAAAAAGAAAAAGCTTCAGAAGATTTTTCTGTGAGAGTCTGTGCCAGGGATTCCATGGCTGCGCCATCCCTGCTTGGGGCTCACGTGCTCACACCTGTGCCCACCCCACCCCACCCTGGTTAACTCTACCTCTCCTGGGCCTGGACCTCTGCTAACCCAGCTTTGCCAGCTAGAAGAAACAAAGCAATAGAGCTCCTGCTGAGCCAGCCTCTACCCTCCTCTGCCTGCAGGATCTGGTCAGCAGGGCAAACACTGGTGCCAGTTTGCACTCTTCCTACCAACCCCAAGTAGAAGTTCACCTCCTAGATCCATGCTGAGGTCTAATTCACCCAATGACCCACCTGCCATTCCCAGGCCTGGAAAGCTCTCCATTCAGGTTTATGATACTTAGTTGCAGTTTTGACTGATACCAGTTAGAAGTGAATCACAGCAGCCAAAAGTGTACAGGGCTCTGGGCAGTGCCCTGGGGGAGGGCAAAAGGACGGGCAGCAGCGTCCCAGTACTTTGCTTCCAGCTAGTCCAGCCAACCAAAGTATACAGGCCCTTAGTTCCCCCAGCAGATCTGAAAGCAAGAGCCTCACTCTACTGGTTTCTTCTACTCTGTTTCACCTTGGCAAGTTGCCATCACCCCCACTTCAGGAACCTAGCCTGGGCCCCAGCCATGGATCTTTGCTTCCAGTAGCTATGAGCATACCCTGTGACTCATTCATTAGACAAGTAATTTGAGGCCCAGGCTCTGTCCAGGCTTCCCTGGTGACTCAGATACATCTCTGTCCCTGATGTCCTGTGAGACAACATATTTTTGTGTCTTACACTATTTGTCTTCAAAACTATGTCACCTATTACAAAATACCAGGCAGGTAAATAGGTAGATTAAAAGTCCATTATCGACACAGAACCAAAAGTTTAAAAAGCCTCTTAGAGTCAGCCAGTTAAAAGGTAGACTAAAGTTTCATCTAAAGGATAACAGAGGAGAGTCGGTATTCTAATGTGCTTTCAATAATTGTGACAAACACTCTGACCAACACCAACTTGGGGAGGAAAGGGTTTATTTGTCTTACATCTCCCAGGTCACAGTCCATCACTTAGGGAGCTCAAGGCAGGAACCTGGAGGCAGGAGCTGATGCATAGGACCCCTGCTCAGCCTGCTTTCTTATTCAATACAGAACAGCCTGCCCAGGGGTGGCACCACCCACAGTGGGCTGGGCCCTCCCACATCACTCAACAAACAAGAAAATACCCCACAGCCATGACCACAGGCCAGTCCAATGGAGGAAATTCCCCAAATGAGGCTCCCTCAACCCAGGTGTGTCAAGCTGACACTAAAACTGTCTAGCACAATTGACCCCTTGTCAACTTGACACACAAACACATTTCAATGATGTGTTAACATTCCATTAAACCACAATCTTTCCATTTCTTGTCCCCAAGATATGTTAAAATTAATATCACAACATAAGACAGTACAACCCTAAAAGCCCCACAGTCCTTACAAAATTTAAATACTTAAAAGTTCATAGTCACTGTGGGCTCCTGTAAAATTTGAAACAAGTACTGTTTTATTTCAAGACACCCTCTTCTGCCTCCTCAGGCACCAGACACATACATTGCTATGCCTAGATACAGAATCCACATGGCAGCTGATGACTGTCCAGAACACCAGTTCTAGGGGAATCCACTGCCCAGTTCTATCCTCCATGGACACTGCACACATGTGGTATGGTTACTTACATCAGGCAACACACCCATATACTTAAAATTAAGGAAAAAAGTGTTTTAAAAACAAGTATCACTTCTCATTTTTAACCAACAAATCTGTAATCTTTCAGAGATTAATTTTGTCCATGTGAAACTGGAGACAGAACTCAGGGCCTTGAGCACGCTGGCCAAACGCTCTGCCACTGACAGGGCCTTGAGCACACTGGCCGAGCGCTCTGCCACTGACAGGCATACCTAACCTTTAATTTTGTCCATGTGATACTGGAGACAGAACTCAGGGCCTTGAGCATGCCCGGCTTCTAACCTTAAATTTTTAAATATATACTTAAATTTTGAGTGTATGTGTGTGTGTGTGTGTGTGTGTGTGTGTGCCTGTGTGAGTTTATGTGTACTACATAGGCTAGAGGATGTTGGATCCCCTGGAACTAGAATCACAGGAGGTTGTGAGATGCCTGATATGGGTGCTGGGAATCAAACCCATGTCTTTTGCAAGAGCAGCAACTGCTCTTAACCGCTGAGCCATCCCTCCAGTACTCTTAATTTTCGTTTGTTTTGTTTCCTAGTTTTTGAAACAGGGTCTCACTATGTAGAGCAGGCTGGCCTCAAACTCAGAGACCTGCCTGCCTCTGCCTCCCCAGTGCTAGGGCTCAGCAGGTGCCACACCCAGCCTCTTTAGATTAATGTTTAATTGGTGAATAAAATGGCATTACCGCTGGGCATGGTGGCGCACACCTTTAATCCTAGTGCTTGGGAGGCAGAGGCAGGTGGATCTCTGTGAGTTCAAGGCCAGCCTGGTCTACAGAACAGAATGAGTTCCAGGACAGCAGAGCTACAGGGGGACTCTGTCTCAAAAAAAAAAAAAAAAAGTGGCATTATTTACCATGTATTTGATGTTTTGAAATGCGTGGACACTGCAGAGTGGCTAGATTGTCAATTTAAAAAAATATTATTTTATGTGATGAGTGAATTATATGCTTGTATATAAGTGCACCCATGTCATGCAATGCCTATGGAGGTCAGAAGAAGGTGTTGGATCCCCTGGAACTGGGGTTACAGATGGTTGTCAGCCACCATGTAGGTGCTGGGAACTGAATCTGGGTCCTCTGCAAGAGCAGCCAGTACTCTTAATCACTGAGCTATTTCTTTATCCCCTGAGTTGTCAATTTTTATGATGAAAAAAACCTAAAATCTGAGTTTCAGAAATACGGAACATATTTTAATGAGATCTTGTGTCTAATTGAAATCTTATATCCTTTGACAAACATCTCCCCAGGGTTTTGTTAAAGTAGTAAGCATATTTTAACATGATGGATTTACAACTCTAGGCTAATTGTTAGAATAAAAAGCATATTTGTGGTATATGTCCTCCCCAAAATTATGTGATTGTGTAAAAAGATCATTTTCTGTTTGACTGTGAACTCAATCGGTAGGTCATTCTTGTAAAATTTAGTCAAGGATGTCTTCAGTCCTCTCTTGACCCCTTCAGCATTGCTAAACAGATCACCCCTTGTTACCGACTGGCCCTCCGGGGGTCGTGGGTATCCAGGGTCCTTTTGGCAGGAAAAACACAGGGTTGGTGAACGGCTTACAGAAGAAAAACTAAGAGAAGTTTTCCTGAATTTGTAGCAATTTTATTGAGCTCAAGGCAGTGATTTTATAGTAAATTTAAGAAGAAACAGCAAGGAAAGTTGGCAAACTTTCCAGAACTACTGGACAGGTTACTAACAATTCAATTTTCATACATTAACCAAAGTACATAGTCATGGGTCATGGTTGGCAGATTACAGCATAATACATCTTTGAGTTTAGACAATGGTCACAAAACCGCAGGCACAAGTCTGGAACAAAACCTTTTTTGAACTGAGAGATTGTGGCTTTTCTTTTTATTATTACTTTATAACTAAAATAACCTTTACTTTGTGATCTTAAAGTTTTCTTTTTCTGTCTCCCAGGGAAATGGCTCAGGCCAATTGTAATGCACCCGGAGCCAATTTTTCAACATGTCTTGCTTTGGTACAGTGTGTGCAATGCCACCATTTACTATTGTATATTTGATTAATAATAGTTTGTTTTTGCTGTGGGGTTAACAAGCGCCAAGGAGGCCTAGCTCTTAGCAATTTTTGCATGAAGTTTAAAGTATAGTAAAAGACCCACTACCCATCTATATTAACCCATCTATCTTCCCATTCATTATATGTTCCTGTGAAAGGAGGGGGAGAATCAGGGACCCTTTGCATGTTATTTTTTCTTAAAGGAGGAGCCCACCATCTGCCTTTAATTAAATAATGCCTCCCGTCATACACAACTGCCACTGGAATTCCCATTTTACTCAGTAACAGTCATGATATAAAACATCATTTTTACCTGATTATCCTATTTTGAACTTTCTTCAAACAATTTATTATTTTGTAATTGGTCTATGATATCACCCAATGTAATGTTGTTTTTCCAATGAATTTTTGCAAGAGCTTTTAAGAAAGGAGGGTCGTACTCAAAAATATTTTTATATTTAATTTGACTAAGATTTACAGAAAGTTCCTGCTCCAAGAATGGCCTAAAACTGGGGGAGGTATTTGGCTATTATTGCCAACTCCCGGAACATCTAGGTAACTCTGTCCTTTGTCTATAAGGAACATTTAATTAAACTTGAGAGAGGACTTTGTTGTATTCAGAAAGTATATTATAACTAAGAAAGACAGCATGCCAAGCCCAGCACCAAGGAAGCGTGACATCTTAGGAGCATATCGGGAAATGGTCAAGGCCGAGCACTCTGTCAGGGACCTCCAGGGGGTCAGGCCCCAAAGGACTTTGCTCCCCCGCCTGCCTCGAATATGACTTTCATCACAGCTCATACGCAAGCGACACTGGAGTTGGTGTAACAGCTCTCGGTTTTTTGTTTTTAAGACGCAGCTCCGTCAGATCACGCTTAACCGAGTGGATGGATCTTAGCATGAGTCTGAAAAGGCAAGGAAAAAGGAGTACAGCCATAACAAAGAGAAGTAATACAACTCCAATGAGTATAAAATATTGTGTCCAATCTAATGGATTAAGGGCTTTAATTCCACTCTCAAGGCCAGATGCCAGAGCTTCTAATTTATCATTATCCAAATGAGCCTTACTCAGAGCAGCGATGCCTTTCTGCAAATCATCCAAATTATGGGTAATATCAGTATCTTTCCAAACACCTTGAAGGTGATTTTTAACTTTTTCCCATTGTTCTGAGGCATTATAAGGTAAAGACGGCATGACACCGGGTCTCCATCCTGGTTTTTATATTTGCTATATCCTGTCCAAGGGCCAAATCCACTTCTTCTAAAGCATTTATTTTTGACTCTAGCTTTCTATCTATAATGGATTGTTCTGTAAGTGCAACTGAAATATTTTTGTTCATTTCATTTACAAAGTGAGCTGTATGTATTTCCTTCACCAAAGCTGTAGTTGAAAGTGCAAAGGAAGTTAAAATTGCAATAAGAGCAGTAATACCCAAAATAAGAGTAGCTATAAATCTTTTAGGTCTTAAGAGAGCATTAAGTGTTTCTAAAGTGTGCAAAGCAGTATTTTCATACCAAGGATCCTGTTGCAGGTCAACAGGAAGCATTACATATGGTGGTCTCTTTACTAAAATCATTACAGGATACTGTTTATCCATACCAGAATTAATACAATTAGTAAGTTTACAGGCAGTACAATTAATAAGATATGAATTACCAACATGAGCAATATTTACTTGAAGTCTGGATCCTAATAATATAGCAAAAGGGTAAGATACACAAGCATGTGTAACCAAGGGAATGAGAGCTTTATCAGTGGGTTTTTTCTGTAATATTATGTTGGCACTTGCTGCAAGTCTAAAAAGATCATAATGAGTGACAGTGAGATTTTTAATTGGGTCCCTGGCAACCCAAATTTGTTCTACATATCCTGGAGAAAACCATCTCTGTAATTTTTGTGTGTTATCTTTATTTGTATAATTTTTATATTTTATGAGACCCATGTCACTTAGTCTTTTAAAATATTGAGAATAATCATAACCTCCTGACGAGATAGAGAAGTCCCAAATTTCCAAATTAGTTCCTTCTGGGGTATGTTTTGAAGCAGGTATATATTTAAATCCACAAGAGAGCCATCGGGGATGAGTATTAGAATTACCATTCCAAAATTGATTTATGTCTCTATATTTTTTAGTACACACGGGGAGCAGCATGAATGGAGCATTTTGAAAAGTTTTATTATTAATACGAAATCCCAAAGTCATTATTTGTAATTTTTAAATGGACCTTGGTTCAAATTTTTTATCGGATGGTGATGGATCAGGTGAATCAGTAAGAAAGATCCGATAATTTACAGGCAGGCACCCTAGAGGAGGGTAGCCATATAAAGCTAAGCAAATAGGAGGGGAGTCTGATCTCCCTTCAAAATTTAACAGAGCAGAACTATTTGGTCTCTCATCATAGTCCTGAGCTCCTCCAAGTAAATCTGAATCATTAGTTAATACCTTTATATGATCTGGGTCAAGCCAGCCCACAGGATGAATTAGAGGGGCTTTTAGTATATATGCCCAATAACTTTCCCCATATGTGACAGTAGACTGAGCTGCAATCAAAGACAGAACAGCAAGAAAAATAAACTCAGGCGTCAGCGGTTTCTGTTGAGAGGTCACGAGCTTTTTCGCTTTCTTTGTCAGATGTCTCAGTTGAGTCCAAGTTGGTATCGCTTTTGGAGCCAGTTTTTGTAGCTTGGCTTTTGTTTTCCTTCGCTCCTGTTTTTGTTTTTGTTGTTGTCGCTTTGTGAGAAGCCGGGCGGATGAGCCGATCTGGGATCCAGATGGGGGAGTCGGCATCCTGTGGGAACACACATGCATACCCCCTTTCAGAGGAAATTAAAACATCGGGGCCTTTCCAGGTCCCAGTTAAAAGATCTTTCCAGTAAACCAAAGGGGAGTTGTTTTCGTTTAAGTCCTCCCCAATGTTTTATAGAAGGGGAGTTTCCTTCTGAATCAGTATTTAAATAATTTATGACAAATAAAGCATGGCTAAGCAAATGATGAGGAGAAAAATAGGAATTTGCAGTTTTAAGTCTCATAATTTGATTTTTAAGGACCTGATGTGTTTTTTTTTATTATTGCTTGGTCCTGAGGATTATAAGGAATTCCAGTGGCATGGGCAATTTTCCACTGCTGTAAGAAAGTTGCCAAAGCCTTTGATGTATAAGCAGGAACATTATCAGTCTTTAACTTTTGTGGCATGCCCATAAGCATAAAGTTTTGAATTAAATGTGGAATTACATTTTTAACTGCTTTCCCAGTCCTGGCAGATGCATAGACCATATGAGAATAAGTATCCACGGTCACATGAACAAAGGCAAGTTTTTTAAACTTAGGGATGTGTGTTACATCCATTTGCCATAAGGCCAGGGCCTTAAGTTCCCGTGGGTTGACCCCCATTTTTTGTGGATGGTAAACAGGAGGACATGACCCACAATTTTTAACTATTTGTCTAGCCTGTTTTCTAGTTATATTAAACATTCTTTTTAATGTTAATGTATTTTGATGATGCAGATGATGACTTTTTTGAGCCTCTGTCACATTTATAACCAAACTTCTAGTCAAAGCATCAGCCATATAATTTTCTTTACTTAAGGGTCCTGGTAGATTAGAATGTCCACGTATGTGGCCTATAAAAATTTTTTTTGTTCTATTTTTAATTAGTTTTTGAAGTGCCTGTAGCTGAGGCAAAATGTGTGAACTTTTAGACAGCAAGGCTGTCTCTATAGCTGGAAATAAACTAACCACATATTTTGAATCTGTAAAAAGGTTAAATTTTTTTGTATAAGTTTGAAAAGCCAATATTACTGCTTTTATTTTTGTCTGTTGTGCAGAAATTTTTTTTTACCTGTTTTACCAAAGGCTCATGATCCTGCACATAAACTGTAAATTTCCCATTAGACGACCCGTCTGTAAAAATGTAAAGAGCTGTCTCTAGAGGCTGCTGCAAGTATTTAGATGGGAAAATTATTTTTGTTTTTTTATAAAACTCAATAAGAGGATGTTTTGGATAATGATATTGAATTTGTCCTGTAAATCCCTGTAAGTCTATACTCCAATCCCCACTTTCTGTTAATAATATTTCAAATTGCTTTTCATTATAAGGAATTATAATATTGTGTATTTTTTTTCCAAAAAGTTTTTTGGATCTTTGTCTACCTTTAGTTATTATTAAGGAACACATATAAGGATAAGATGTTAACATTCTTGACTGTACATGTGGTAAATGTACCCATTCTAATATTCCTGATTGCCATAAACATCCTGTGGGAGTATATGGAGTCTTAAAAATTACTAAGTCCCAAGGGTCTGTATAGGACAATTGTTTTATTTTAGCCTGATTAAGTTGAGCCTCAACCTTACTTAGGGCCTGTAAGGCCTCTGGTGTCATATTTCTGGGAGACCTTGGATCTGAGTCCCCATGTAAAATTTGAAAAAAAGGGCTAAGCTCTCCAGTAGTAATTTTTAAATGAGGCCTGATCCAATTAATATTTCCTAACAATTTTTGAAAATCATTTAAAGTGCACAATTTATCAAGTCTTATTGACATTTTTTGATTACTAATATAATCATTATAAATATATTGTCCCAAATAACTTAAAGGCTTATTTTTTGTACTTTATCTGGAGCCACTACCAATCCAAATGAAGTTAATTGTTGTAAAGTAAATTGTAATATTTGTTGATTAGTATTATCTGAGGGATGTGCCAATAATATATCATCCATATAATGGAGAATATATGCATCAGGATACTGTTTTCTAGTGGCTAATAAGGCTTGATCTACAAATTTTTGACATAAAGTCGGGCTATTTTTCATTTCTTGAGGCAAAACTTTTCACTGGTATCTCCTATAAGGTCTTTTAAAATTTGCTGATGGTACACTAAAAGCAAATCTCTTACAATCCTTTGGATGTAATTGGATTGTAAAAAAGCAGTCTTGTAAATCTATTATAATTATGTCCCATCCTTTAGGGATCCCAACAGGGGATGGAAGTCCCGGCTGTAAGGCTCCCATATCAATCATAGTAGCATTTACAGCTCTAAGATCTTGTAATAGTCTCCATTTTTTTTATTTTTTTTTAATAACAAATATTGGGGTGTTTCAAGGACTATTACTCTCCTCTATATGTTCTTTTTGGAGCTGTTTTTCTATTAATTGTTCAATAGCCTGTATTTTTTTTTCTGTCAGGGGCCACTGGTTAAGCCATACAGGCTCATCTGATTTCCAATTTATTTTATCTGCACATAAAAAGCTCCCAATGGCCCCTATGAAAAACACTGTTTATTTAAGTTGTCTGAAGTCACTAACTTAAGATCCATGTCACTCATAATGTCTCTGCCTCACAAGGAAAAGGGCAGGGAAGGAATAATATAAGGTTGAATTAATCCTGTCTTTTCATCAAGTTTCCACTTTAAAAGTTGAGAACTTTGGGCCACATTAGAAACTGAGCCCAGTCCTGTCAGTGAGGAAAAGGTATTTTGAGAAGGCCAGGAGGACGGCCAGTCTTTTCCTGTTATGCAAGTCTTATCAGCTCCTGTATCTAAGAGACCTTGTAAGCACTTTTCATTTATTTTTATAGTTTTAAAGGGTCAGCCTTTGTTTAAATCCTGGACCCAGGCAACCACATCAGAAGAGCCAAACTGGCCCTGATTTCTTTTTTGTTTTAAAATCGGATTTGGCAAATTTACATAAGGTAATAACAGGAGTTGAGCTATTCTTTGTCCTTTATGTAACTGAATTGTTTTTTTTAAGGGTCTAACCATAATTTTTATTTCCCCAGTAAAATCAGAGTCCACAACACCAGATAAAACTTTAAAATTTTTATTATAATTTGAACTACGACCAATTATTAAACCCACAGTTCCCGGTGGCAGAGTCCCTAATGTGGAAGTGGGGACTAGTGCCACTCCATCTGCTGAGGACAACATTATATCCTGGCAGACAGAGAAGTCCAGCCCTGCACTTCCCGATGTTGCTCTAGGCAAATCATGAACAGTTAATTTAGGAGTTTTAGGGTTTAACCCCCGAGTAACTTTCTTACTCTCCTTACTCTCCTCTCTTTCTGCGGGGCTGAGAGGCTGCCCCAAATCTAGTTTTTTTGTATCTTTTTTTTTTTGTCCCCCGTAAGAGGGGTTTCATTCTTATGAAACTTAGATCTACACTCACTCTTCCAATGTCTACCTTTTTGGCACCTGGGACATAACCCAGGAGGGGGCCCTCTCTTGCCCTCCTTTGCCCCATTAGGGCAAGCCTTTTGCATATGTCCTGTTTCCCCACAAATGTGGGTTTTGAGGATCCTTGTCCTCCTCCATAAGTCTTTTTCACATAGGCGCTGTATGTCTGTCCCTTCATTGCTGCAGCAAAAGCCATACCCTGAACTACTGCTGGTGAGGCATCAACACAGGCTTTTATAAAGTCCTGTATAGTCCCTGTCTTTTTAATGGGCCTTATGAGGTCCTGACAGAGAGCATTAGCATTTTCCCATGCTAACTGTTTAAGCAAGATTTCTGTTCCCTCTGATTGTGGCAACATTCTGTGAATAGTTTCCTCAAGTCTAGAAACAAACTCCTGATAAGCTTCTTTATTTCCTTTTTTTATCCCTGATAGATATAGATATAATGAGAGAGTCAGAGTGCCCTCCACTGGAAACCAATGACTGACCTTTTTAATAAAATCCAAGAAATTCTTTAAAGCCTTTTTTGAGACCTTTAATCCTCTCTTTGCCATCATACATTTAAATACAGAAAGAAACATATTTTCTTGCTTTGACTCACCATGCCCCATGACTTCAATGATTACTTGCACTTAACCAATGATCCTTTATCGGTGAGACCTGGGCTCCCTGGCGAGAACCTTCCTGTGTTCTGGAAGAAAGAGAGGAAAGAGAAAAGGTTACCTGTCCAAGGGTCCCTGTTCGGGCGCCAACTGTTACTGACTGGCCCTCTGGGGGTCATGGGTATCCAGGGTCCTCTTGGCAGGAAAAACACAGGGTCGGTGAACGGCTTACAGAAGAAAAACTAAGAGAAGTTTTCCTGAATTTGTAGCGATTTTATTGAGCTCAAGGCAGTGATTTTATAGTAAATTTTAAGAAGAAACAGCAAGGAAAGTTGGCAAACTTTCCAGAACTACTGGACAGGTTACTAACAATTCAATTTTCATACATTAATCAAAGTACATAGTCATGGGTCATGGTTGGCAGATTACAGCATAATACATCTTTGAGTTTAGACAATGGTCACAAAACCGCAGGCACAAGTCTGGAACAAAACCTTTTTTGAACTGAGAGATTGTGGCTTTTTTTTTTATTATTACTTTATAACTAAAATAACCTTTACTTTGTGATCTTAAAGTTTTTTTTTTTTTGTCTTTCAGGGAAATGTTCAGGTTAATTGTAATGCACCCGGAATTAATTTTTCATCATGTCTTGTTTTGGTACAGTGTGTGCAATGCCACCATTTACTATTGTATATTTAATTAATAATACTTTGTTTTTGTTGTGGGGTTAACAAGCGCCAAGGAGGCCTAGCTCTTAGCAATTTTTGTATGAAGTTTAAAGTATAGTAAAAGATCCACTACCCATTTATATTAACCCATTTATTTTTCCATTTATTATATGTTCCTGTGAAAGGAGGGGGAGAATCAGGGACCCTTTGCATGTTATTTTTTCTTAAAGGAGGAGCCCACCATCTACCTTTAATTAAATAATGCCTCCCGTCATACACAACTGCCACTGGAATTCCCATTTTACTCAGTAACAGTCATGATATAAAACATCATTTTTACCTGATTATCCTATTTTGAACTTTCTTCAAATAATTTATTATTTTGTAATTGGTCTATGATATCACCCAATGTAATGTTGTTTTTCCAATGAATTTTTGCAAGAGCTTTTAAGAAAGGAGGGCCGTACTCAAAAATATTTTTATATTTAATTTGACTAAGATTTACAGAAAGTTCCTGCTCCAAGAATGGCCAAGAACTGGGGGAGGTATTTGGCTATTATTGCCAACTCCTGGAACATCTAGGTAACTCTGTCCTTTGTCTATAAGGAACATTTAGTTAAACTTGAGAGAGGACTTTGTTGTATTTAGAAAGTATATTGTAACTAAGAAAGACAGCATGCCAAGCCCAGCACCAAGGAAGCGTGACATCTTAGGAGCATATCGGGAAATGGTCAAGGCCGAGCACTCTGTCAGGGACCTCCAGGGGGTCAGGCCCCGAAGGACTTTGCTCCCCCGCCTGCGACTTTCGTCACAGCTCATATGCAAGCGACGCTGGAGTTGGTGTGACAACCCCTCAGGAAGCACTATCTGTTCACACATAGAACCCCTCTTTGCCCTCCACCCAAGATAGTGACTGAATGTGGGTGTGCTTGCTTCATGTGTCAAAGCACTGAGAGCAGCTTGCTTTCCAAACCCTCTCCTCCCAAGGCTCAGGGATCATTGTGAAAAAAGCAGAAAGATTGTAAGAGCGGAAGTCTGAATGACAACAGGAAAACTGTGCTTTCTAGACAGCAGGGTAGTTATGACAGCAGGCACAAGACCTACACAACCTCAAGCCAGATAAAATCCTTGCATAGGGGAGAGGTTATGGTGTTTCTAAGCCACGTCACAGTTATGCCACACATACAGTGTGACTCGGCATTTGTTTTACAGCCACGGCTGAGAATCGGTTCCTTCAGATGTCTCTGGGAACTGGGCTCCTGAATCAGGCTTCACTAATTCTTTATTGAAACACTATCTCCAGCATGAAATAGATGTGGCAGTTGGTGTAGTGCTTGCCTGATTTAATGTTCAGTCCCCAGTAACACACAAGCAAGCAAGCTGATAACTAACTGATTCTGTTACACTGGACTTACAAAACCTCAGTTCTTTCCAGAACTCAGCTACATTAAATTATTCATGGAGCAGTCAGCATTTCAGTAAGGAATCTGGTACTCACTAAGCCACTTTGTGTCTTAGAGGGAGCTCACTTCCTCTATAGCTGCTATGTCTTATGAGGGCTACCCTGCATTTCCAAGCTAGGTGTGTTCTCAGGAGGCAGAAATAGGAAGAGTATGAGGTTTTTGTTTTGTTTTGTTTCTTGTTTTTTGTTTTAATTTATTTTGTATGTGTATGAATGTACTGTCTGCATGTAGGTTTGTGTACCCATGTCGTGTATTGCCGCAGAGGTCAGAAGAGGGTGTCGGATTCCCCAGGAACTGGAGTTAAAGACGGTTCTCAGCTGCCATGTGGGTGCTGGGGACCGAACCCGGGTCCTCTGCAAGAGCAGTCGGTGCTTTTAACTGCTAGGCCATCTCTCCAGCCCCAAGAGTATGAGTTTTTTAACTTAGTCTGTGCTACACAGTGAATTGAACCAAGTTGAACAGTGAGTCCCTGACTTAAAACAAAACAAAACAAAACAAAACAAAACCACACACAAAACAGAGACCACATCCATTTGCAAGTGATTTTGTCAGTGGCAAAGACAATCTTAGCAAAACTATAGCAAGGTGCTACTCATCAGCCAAGAACCATTACCCAGGGCATAGGATCCGTGGTCCAGCCCCTGGAACTGCTTCGCTCATTCAGGTGCCCCTGACCACTCTACTCTGCTTTCAATTTTTTTTATTTTATTTATTTTTGTATGTGTATGAATGTACTGTCTGCATGTAGGTTTGTGCACCCATGTCATGCAATGCCTCGGAGGTCAGAAGAGGGTCTTGGGTTCCCCTGGAACTGGAGTTCTCCTGGAATTGGAGTTACAGATGGTTCTTAGCCACCATGTGGGTGCTGGGGATCGAACCCGGGTCCTCTGCAAGAGCAGTCGGTGCTCTTAACTGCTAGGCTATCTCTCCAGCCCCATCATTTCTTCTCTGAAGATTTGTACCCAATGGGGTTGAGAATCCAATGAGGAAGCAGATTGTGCTGGCTGGTCTACAAAGTGAGGTCTCCTGACAAATGTACCTCATGCTTCGCTTTACCTGTGTCCAGTGTGATCCTGGTAAGAGGCAGTGTGAATAGCAGGTGCCTGTTTTGCACCTGCTAGCTGTGGAGCAGAGAGACTCCTAGCTGTCTCCAGCCAGGACAGTCTCCAAGCTGAAATACTAAAATTGAGATATTGCCTGAGGTTGCCAGTCACAATACAATCAGAGCTCAAGCTTCTGTCTGACCCTGAATTTGGCTACCAAGCCAGGATCCTTGCCATCCCAAGGGACCACCAAGAGAAGACACATGAGGGTCTGGGAGCCAAAGATGGCTACACTGGGCCAGTCAGGAAAGGGGTCTCTAAGGAAGTGACAGTTACACTAAGACCTGAAACTGATGAGGGAAGGAGGGACAATGTTAAGCTAAGGCCATTTCCCTGAGTCCTTACAGCAATCCCTTAAGATAGATACTGTTCTCATGTTACAGATGAGGAAAGTAATCCCAAAGAGGTTACCCAGATAGCATATGGCAGAATCAGGACTTTAACTCCACTCTGCCTGATCCAAAAGCTAGTAATGGCGGTTGTCATCATATTCAAGTGGGAATTATGGTGACACCAATGGGCAGGGATCCAAGAGCGTGTGATGACTCCAGAGTCTGCCACGATCCACAAGGTGGGCAGTGAACCACATATGCCCAGGTAGAGAGAAAGGAAGAGCAGGTTTGGAGGCAAAAAAATAAATCATCAATTTTTTTTTCTTAAATTTTATGTGTTTGAGGTTTTGTTTTGTCTGTATGTGGGTAAGTGCAATGCCCATCAAAGCCAGAAAAGGGCATTGGATCCCCTGGAACTGGAGTTACCGACAATCTTAGGCTGCCATGTGAGTGCTAGATCCTCTGCGGGAGCAGCTGGTACTCTGAATTGCTGACCCATCTCTCCAGCCCCCATTCATCTAGATTTGATACATTCTTTTTTTTTCTACTTCAGTTTAAAAGTTTGGTTGATAGCCGGGTGTGGTGGCTCATGCCTTTAATCCTAGCACTCTGGAGGCAGAGGCAGGCAGATCTTTGTGAGTTCAAGGCCAGACTGGTCTACAGAGTGAGTTCCAGGACAGCTGGGACTACAGGGAGACCCTGTCTCGAAAAGACCAAAAAAAATAAAATAAAATAAATAAAAATAAAGTTTGGTTGATTAAAAACAAAATGTGGATAATTCCCTGTGGCCACCCCTCCATCAATTTCCACGGGTTCTTTACCCTTCACCACCCCACCCTTCCAATGTCTTCACATATACTATCTCTCTCTACCCTTCACCACCCCACCCTTCCAATGTCCTCACATATACTAGCTTTTTTCTGACTCTCAGTCCTCAATTTCCAACCCAGCAGGTTAGCATCAGGCAGTCCACTCAAAGATGTCTTCAGTCACCGTGATGGTTTATATTGATCACCAACCTGACAGGATCTAGACTTACCTTGGAGACACACACTGGCTATGTCTGTGAGGGAGTTTGTAGACTGGGTAACTGGGGCGGCAGGACCACCCTAAATGTGGGCCAAGGGCCTGGACTAAATAAAAAGGAAAAAGTGAGCTGAGCACTAGCCTTCATCTCTCTCAGCTCCTGACTGCAGATGCAATATGACCAGCGTCCTGCCATTCCTGCAGCTGTGACTTCCCATCATGATGGACTGCACCCAAGAATTGTGAGCCAAAATAAACCCTTATTTTGTGTTTGTTGGATATTTTGTCACAGCAACATGAAAACTGGTATACCACTCCACCCTCTTTCTCAGACCCCCACCCAACTCGTTCTCTCTCCTCATCTACTCTGGCTCCTCCTTGTCTTCAGTGACCCTTCACAGAGAAAGCCCACTCTAGAATCTTGTCCTGGTTCTCAGACCATACAACTTGTAAAGAGGTTTTATTTCTTTTTTTTTTTTGTCTTTTCGAGGCAGGGTCTCCCTGTAGCCCCAGCTGTCCTGGAACCCACTCTATAGACCAGGCTGGCCATGGTTTGAGCCAGTGAGTGACAGCCTCTCCTGTCTGTGAGAA
This sequence comes from Rhizomys pruinosus, assembly GCA_009823505.1. Taxonomy (NCBI): domain Eukaryota; kingdom Metazoa; phylum Chordata; class Mammalia; order Rodentia; family Spalacidae; genus Rhizomys; species Rhizomys pruinosus. The sequence continues at coordinate 654,344 of VZQC01005031.1, forward strand.
GCCCTACATTCCAGCTGGGAGGAACCACAGCTTTAAATCACAGTGAGACACAGCATAAGAATGTACTTCCTTTGTGTCTATGAAATACACAGTTATGTGTACAGTTTTATGTTTCTTCCTGGGTAATAACTTAGGAGGGAACCCCTAGGAATAGAATACAGAAATAAAAAATTATGGGCCATTAACTGTGCCTAATTGTTTCTTTATGGCTTAGAGTGGAGGCTTGTCTCAGTTGCTGTGGTGCTTAGTAACAGGTGGGGAGGGAAAGCTGCTTAAACACACCCCGAGGCCCCTGGAGAGGTAGAGGGAGGAGCCGCAGAAAAATCCCAGCCCAGCTCTTGCTACCCCAGCTGCCACCCAGGTCTCACCCTTGGCCAGATCTTGTCTCACCAGCCTAGGTGTTGGGTTCCCTTACCTGAGAGCCCAGCTCCTTCCAGCGATATGGAATTGACAGGCCGATCCCAGCCTCCTTCTGGGTATAACATACTTGTATCCTGAGAAATTCATGTTATCTGCCTCCCAGGCTCCAAATGCTACAAATTCTTATTCATTTTACCAAACATCAGTTTAAAAAAATTAACCTAGGCTTGGGGGCGGGAGGGGCAGGCTTGATGTTTCAGTGGTCAAGCACTTACTTGCCTAATAGGCATCAGGCTCTGGGTCCAATCCCCAAAGGAAATTAAGCCAAAGAAACCTCTAAAATATTTCCTGCCAAGAAAAATACAGAAACATCATACAAGAATTACTGTCACAGCCCCTTCACATCCTCAATGAACAGGTATGAATGCTGGGAGGGAAGTCCTTGGGTATTATTTCATTAATATCAAAAACTCAATAAGCACAGAATACAGAAAATATATCCACCCCAAATTCCTCCTCCGTGCCAGAGACAGAGCCGATATTAATCCAAACTAATTGTTGAGGTCTTTAATCTGAAGCCTTCCTGTCATGCACAGCTATGATCAAATAAATGCGTTACGGTCTTTCTCCTTTAATTTGTCCACTGGTGGTTTTCTGTCAGATTTACATATCCCTTCACAGGAAAAGTGTGAACTTCCCTGTGAAACCAAGCTGGCAGAGCAGACAAAGAGAAGGAAAGGCCGAAGCACAGTGTGCCAGAAGGAACAGGGGAGGGCTGGGCTGTGCGTGATAGAGACGTGCCCAGCAAGTACAGAGCCTGGATTCAGCACCAGGTACCGCTAAGAGAAAACCCCAGGTGAGAGCGTTTCAAGAAACACCAGCTCTGGTCTTTTTGAACATGAAATGGCTGTTGCACTCATGAACCCAGAGTTCTTGACATGAGGGGGCTGTCGACATCCTGTCATGGGTAGAGGGGAGACATACATGAAGCCCCCCCCCCCCAGAGGAGCTCTTGACAGGAAATGGTTGCCAGGGAAGGGGAGTCATTATTCTTAGTGGCATAGCCACTGCCAAGGTGCTTGTGCTCAATATATAACTTCCTACCTGTGCTCAGGCAGGCACTTAGGGGGGTCAGGAAAAAAATAAGAAAGCAAAAAGGCATGAAAATATGAGGAGTCTTGGGAAGAAAGAAAGTGGGGCTCAGTGGATGTGGGGGGGTGAGAGGAGGTAATGGGGCAAAAATGGTCACAGTGTGTTATAAACATGTATGAAATTATAATAAATAATTAAAAAGAAGTATGAGCCTAAAGGACACACAGGAGAAAGAGGACAGCAAGGAGGGAGGCCAACACAGAGATTTCTTTTTCTTTTCTATTTATTTATTTATTTATTTAGTTGTTAGTTAGTTAGTTAGTTAGTTAGTTAGTTAGTTAGTTAGTTTTTTGAGACAGGGTCTCCCTTTAGTCCCAGCTGGCCTGGAGTTCACTATGTAGACCAGGCTGGCCTTGAACTCAGAAATCTGCCTGCCTCTGCCTCCTGAGTGCTGGAATGAAAGGTGTGCGCCACCACACAGGGCTAGAGATTTCTTTTTCATCAAAAGTTAAACTTGGGGCTGGACAGATGGCCTAGCAGTTGAGTGCTGACTGCTCTTGCAGAGGACCTGGGTTCGATCCCCAGCACCCACATGGTGGCTGAGAACCACCTTTAACTCCAGTTCCAGAGGAATCTGACACCTCTTCTGACCTCCGCGGCATTGCACAACACAGGTGCACAAACCTACATGCAGACAGTACATTCATACACATAAAAAATAAATAAAATTATGCTGGGCGTGGTAATGCACACCTTTAATCCTAGCACTCAGGAGGCAGAGGCAGGTGGATCTTTGTGAGTTCAAGGCCAGCTGGGTCTACAGAGTGAGTTCCAGGACACCTGGGGCTACAGGGAGACCCTGTATGGAAAAGACCAAAAATAAATAAATAATAAATAAATAAATAAATAAATAAATAAATAAATAGAAAGCAAATGGAAGCCGGGCACGGTGGCGCATGCCTTAAAAAAAAAAGAGAAAAAAAAGTTAAACACATGCTCCTTGTAAATCAAGTAAGACCACACTCCTGCTCCAGTCCAAACAAATTCTAGCCACAAAGAAATGTGCTTACTGGAAAATGCAATCAGCCTCTCTGCTTGCCACATCTCCCTTTCCCTCCACAGGCAGCAATCTCATCTCCCTATGTGTGTACTGCCTTCATGAGTGTAAGTGCACCCGTGTTGTGTAATGTCCAAGGAGGACAGAAGAGGATGTCAGATCACCCGGAACTGGAGTTACGGACAGTTGTTGGCTGCCATGTGTGTGCTGAGATTCAAATCTGGGTCTTCTGCAGGAATGGCCAGTGCTCTTAACTGCTAAGCCATCTCCATCTCCTTGTCTTTGGTTTTAAGACACAGGGTCTCGCTTTGTAGCTGGTCTCAAGTGACCCTCACGCCTCAGCCTCCCAAGTGTTTTGGGGATTGTTCGAGTCAGGGCCTGGGCCCTGGCAGCCCTAACAAGCTACCTGTCCTCAGTAAGCCAGTTAGACAGACAAGTAATAGTAAAAAGCAGAGAAAAGAGGAAAAGGAGCAAAAAAGAGGTCTAGCGCCTCCCTACTCCTAAACTCATCTTTGGGATTCTGACCTGGGATTTAAATTTAAAGAGAGCTCAAGAGGTATGCGTAATAAGCCGTCCTGGTCAACCTGCCATCCATCGCTGACTCATGATTGGTCGGACAAGTTATCAGAACTGAGATCTCTTTTTCCCAAAACAATTTCCTCCTCTGGCTGGCACTAGGCTTTAGCTTTTTCTTTCAGTGTGAAATTCCAATTTCTTGGGATCTATTGTTTTAATAGTCTAATAGCCAGAAGGAGGGACACAAGCATTTCTCGAGAACATCTCTTCTGCCAGCATGGCTACACAGTGCTGGATTATAGGCGTGTGTCGCAATCCCTGCTCACTGGTTTTAAAGTCTGTACAGTTCTTCACAACCTACACAACCTGATTTTACCTGTCACTGTGCAACAAATTGTCGTGAGCTCAGCAACAATGACCACGCTCATTTGTACACACAGCTTCCACAGGTTAAGAATCTGGCATGGGCCGGGCGTGGTGGCGCACGCCTTTAATCCTAGCACTTGGGAGGCAGAGGCAGGCGGATCTTTGTGAGTTCAAGGCCAGCCTGGTCTACAGAGTGAGTTCCAGGACAGCTGGGGCTACAGGGAGACCCTGTCTCAAAAATACCAAAAATGTTGTCAACATGCCCCAGACATAAAGTTACAACACTGGGCCACATGCACATCTGCCTTTTTTTTTTTTTTTTTTGTCTTTTCGAGACAGGGTCTCCCTGTAGCCCCAGCTTCCTGGAACTCACTTGTCAGACCAGGCTGGGCTTGAACTCACAAAGATCTGCCTGCCTCTGCCTCCAAGTGCTAGGATTAAAGGTGTGCCACCCATGCCTTGCGCTTTTTTTTTTTTATAATTTATTTATTCTAATGTGTATGAGGGTACTGTCTGCATGCGGGTTTGTGCACCTGCGTCGTCCAATGCCGCAGAGGTCAGAAGAGGGTGTCGTATTCCCCTGGAACTGGAGTTACAGGTGGTTCTCAGCCGCCATGTGGGTGCTGGGGATTGAACCCGGGTCCTCTGCAAGAGCAGCGGTCTTAACCGCTAGGTTATCTCTCCAGTCCCATGCACATCTGCTTTTAAATGCAGCTATTTCACCATGCACTAGTACTCTGCCTTGGCTGCTGGGCCTCAGATCTATAACTCACTAGTGTGATCAAACTGATATTCACATTACAAGCTATTAGAAAGGTTCAAATCATATAAGAAGAGATTAGTTTCCTTTCTTTGTTGATACTAGACTGGTACCTGCAGACCCCTTTAAAGCCTAGGTAGGAGTGGAGCATTGTGGTGCTTGCCTTTAGTCCCAGCACTTGGCTGGAGAGACAGAAGCAGGTAGGTCTCCATGAGATTGAGGCTAGCCTGATCTACAAAGTAAGTTTTAGGCAAGCTGGAGCCACAGGAAAACCCTGCCTTCCCCAAAACAAAAGTAAAATAAAATGAAGCCTCTAGACAATGCTTTCCTAGGTTCTGGGAATGCCCATGTCAGCTTTCCCAGAATCAATAGCAAGTTCTCATTAGCTACTCAAATTTTTTTATAGTAATCAAAAATCACTAAGCTACTTGATCATCTGCCTCAATTGTTGTGGATATTTACAAATTCCACCTCACTAAGATGCATTTAGCAAAATTCTCTGAATCTAAAATAGATTAGTAGGATTTAGACGACCTAAGCCCCTTAATGTCTCCTCTGTCTCCGTGTGCACTAAAGAGGGCTTTGCCTTCCACATCAGCTGGGGTCCACATGGTGATTAAGGATCTCTAACTAGTGGGCTGGAGAGGTGGCCTAGCGGTTAAGAGCGCTGACCGCTCTTGCAGAGGACCCGGGTTCGATCCCCAGCACCCACATGGCGGCTGAGAACCGTCTGAAACTCCAATTCCAGGAGAACTCCAGTTCCAGGGGAATCCAACATCCTCTTCTGACCTCTGAGGCATTGCACAACATGGGTGCACAAACCTGCATGCAGACAGTACATTCATACACATACAGAAATAAAAAATAAAAAAGAAATGTTAAAAATCTAACTAGTGAAACTAAAATGCTTTCTAGAGATAGGATACCAATAGGTTAGTAAAGATGTAACCTAGACAATGGGAACAAACTTTATCAGCTCTACAGCTGTCAGTAGGTTAGTATCTAGAATATACAAACTGCTGAAATATTTATATCAGAAATAAATAACCCAATTCAAAATTGTATCGGAAATGTCATGGAGATTTGAAATTATGGAAAGCAAATCACTGAGATTTTTTTTCTTAAAAGTTCCTATACTTTAGCCATTGTATATAAGCAAAACCACTTTGAAATTTCATCTTTGACCCAGGCAGAATGGATAAAATCCACCCCCAAATGATGCCAAATGCGTGGAGCATGTGCAGAAGGGGGAACACCATACACTGGTGGTAGGAATGCAAACTGGTGCAATCACTGTGGAAATCAGTGTAGAGATTTCTCTGAAGGCTAGAAATAGGTTGCCACATGATCCAGCCTTACCCATCTTGGCCATCTACCCAAAGGACTCTGTATCCTACTAGAAAAATGCTTCTTCCATATTCAACTATGCTCTAATTACAATAGCCAGGAAGCAACCTAGATGAATGCCCAAGGAAGGCATGGAACATTAGAAGGATGGAATAGTACTTAGCTGGTAAGAAAGACAGAATTTCAAAATTTGTAGTAAATGGGCACTTACCAAGGTAACCCAGACCCAGAAAGAACAGTGTCGCATGTTTTATGTAATGGGTAGAGTCTATGTACATTTTTATTGAAGTTTGGTGCATTTCATACATTTCTTAATCAAATTTAGACCCATTCCCCCCCACCCCGCCAACGCTCCTGCAACCTTTTGATAGATCCGTTTCAGTTGAAAACCTTTGAGACCTGTTTGGTGTAGTTTCCTCATTTATAGACAACTTATTTCTATAATTCTGTGGCACATGGGACAGAATGATATCATCAGGTTCAGAATTTGCAGAGCCACTGAGAAGGAATGCATAGATGGGATGTTGTTTGTATCTGTGGTCTTAGTTATTCCTTTTAAATATATGTATGAGTTATGAGAAAATTTTGGAAAAAAGAATCTAACAAAGATGTGCTTATTCAGTTTGAGTAGGTAGAAGAGGAAGAGTAGTGATAGGGCTTGACATTAATTTTTTGACCTTAGTGTAACTTATTCATTTATTAATAGAGAGTATAATTAATAGAGTATAATTTTTTATAAAATTTAAGGAGATTATATTGTAAAAATTATTTCAAATCGTTAGGTGGCTGATTTTCTCTGAGTCATGTGACAAAGAATAGAACAACTATTAACCAAAAGCAATGTCAAGTATATTTTCTGATGGCTTAAACACTTAAACATTAGATATTGCAAAGAAACTGATGTTGAGTTTTGATCAGGATGCAAAACAGTTCAGCATTAAGAAACAAATCATCCCATGGTTTCCTATGTGTCATCTATGTTTTCATACTATCTTAGTAAATTTTCATAGCAGCCTGGTGTACCAGTTTTAGAAGATGACATTGAGCCTAAGAGAAATAATGTGCTCAATCATGAGCAACTTGTGGCTACAAATAAACAACTTTGTTCTGAGTTCAGGGCAGTTTCCATTATATTAGATAGTTTAGTATGGGTTGAATTGGACTGATTTTGCTTCATGAGCATTTTTAAATTTTTCGTTGTTGAGTATTAGAAGTTATACAAAAGTTTCAGGGTCCACAGTATCTGTAACACATGGTTAGACATGCCAGTGATACCATGGACAAGGTCGGAAACACTCGTGAATTTAGTGTCATGGGCAGGTATTTTTCATAAAACACTGAAAAGCAATTCAATTTGCCACCTCTTTTTGATATAACAGTGCATATTTAATTCCTGATGATGAGGAAGAGGAAGGGACAAAGCCACAAGGAAATTCAGGTAAGCCTTCCTATAGTGAGTTCCTCTAGATGAGACTGTGAGAAAGGCCTGCTTCCAACAGAGAAGTTTTAGAAAGAAAATGTAAGTTGAATTGATATTTCTCTAATGTACTTCCTAAAGGTCTAGAGATCAGAATCCATTAAAAAATAAATTATATGAACATTATAGCTGAAACTCATCTGAAAATGTCATTTTACTTCATTGTGTACCTTGAAATCCCTTATATATCCTTGTATGAGAAAGAAAAAACATGGGGTTTGAGAGATGGTCAGCAGTTTACAGCACTTCCTGCTCTTACATGGAACGAATTCAGTTTCCAGCACTTGCATAGTGACTAACAACCTTCTGTAAATTCAGTTCCAGGGATTTGACATCTTCTGGCCTTAAGTGGGCATGCATGCATGGGTGCACTTACATTCATGAAGGCAAAGTACACATAAAATATGAAAAAAATCAATCAGAAAATCATTTAAGGGAGGGAATCAGTGAAGAAGCACTGCATCTACAGTAGACCGTCATGCTCGACTTAAGACACGACGCTCTTGAGGACCCGGTTCAGCTCCCAGCACCACATGGCAGCTAACATCTGTCCATAAGTCAAGTCCCCAGGGGATACCATACCCTCTTCCAACATCCACAGGGATTGCAGGACAAGGCTGGATTTACATACATGCAGTCAATACACTCATAAACAGAAAACAAAAATAAAACATTTAAACAAAGAAAAAGCATTACAAAATTAGCATGGTAGTCACATTACAAATTGGATTTCTTAAACAAAGGATTTTCTGGGCTGAAGAGAAAATGGCTCAGTGGTTTAGAGCACCAGCTACTCTTGCAGAAGACACAAGTTGGATTCCCAGTGCCCACAATCAGCTAACAACCACCAGATTAATCCGACACCTTCTGAGTCCACTGGCATTGCACAACACAGGTGCCCTTTACGTACAGGCAGCCAATGCATTCATACACATAATATATTTTGATGGGGCTGGAGAGAAGGCCTAGCAGTTAAGAGTGCTGACTGCTCTTGCAGAAGTCCCGGGTTCAATCCCCAGCACCAGTTACAGGGGAATCCATGCCCTCTTCTGACCTCCTGGCATTACACAACACGGTGCACTGACCTACATGCAGACAGTACATTCATACACATAAAAATAAAATAAAATAAATAAGTTAAATTTTTTTGAAAAATGAAATGGAATTTCTATTATCATATTGACTGAATAACATTTACAAAGCTAATGTTATTATATACAGTGTTCATTCTCAAATCAGCATCCAGATATATACACTTTTTTTATGGTTGTAGCAGACATCACATTTCTCTCTATTAACCATGTTCACATGACATATTCACACTTTCTATGTTTGGAACACCCACCGGGAAAATAATCACAGTTTTGAAATAATACATTTTCTATTTACTGTGTATACTTTGCATACACTAGGAACGCAGAAAGCAAGACTAATGGGAGGAGGCCAGGGATGAGCATGAAGGGGAGTTAGAAAGACGGGGAAGTGGGAGACGAAGATGAATACAGTTACGTAGGAAATGATCAAAGGAAACTCATTACTTTGAATTCTAGTCTGAAAAACCTGTTCTAGTTATTTTCTAGTCCATTCAGCTAACTCATCAGTTGCATATGTGATCATGGGATGCAATATATTGTGTAACTTGATATGATATGTAAAACCAAATCCCTATAGTCTTCAAAGTGTCTGATTTTTTTGCATTTTTTCACTTTGGTGTTCTTTGTTAAAAATCAGTTTTGACCATTTCAAGCATGCGTTCTCAGTACTGTGGTCATGTCTTCTCCTTTTAATCTCTCTTACTTTCTTGAATTCCTACCTAACTTGCTTTTCCTCAACAACTTTTCTCTCTCTTATTTCCCTGTTTTGGAAGCGTGTTAACCTCATTACCACGAGCATACTAAGCATAAACTCTGCACACAACTACTCCCCAAGCTCTGCTTTTGTTTCTCAATCAATCAANTCAATAAAAATGTCAAATGGTATCATTAAATACATTTTAATACATCATCAAAACGGTTTCTTTAATTTCTAATTGAGAGATGTTGAAATCAGAATTGAAAATCATCCAAAAAAACATCACTTACCACAGAAATTATTACATCCTTCCCTTCTAATTCTCTTTTCATTCTTCTCTGACCATGAACTAGTTCGAAGTCTGATCCCAATAATTATACATTTTTAATGAGAAAAAAAGATATTCAATAAAAAAAAATTTTACCTCCATAAGTGGGAATGGGATAAAAGTAACTTCATGAAATTTACGGCTCATTGCCTAATGCATCTATACACTTCAGGAATCATCAGGCCAACTGGTCTGTGCATAGTTTGAGTTGCAGAGAGTTATAGCTGGATCGGACTAACACATAAGATAAAAAGAAACCCTTTCTCAAAACCAAATACAACAGACAGAATTGCCAAAGAATATAAACAGACGATTTCTGGGAGCTTGCACAGTTCTGCCTAGGTCATCCTCATATGTTCTTTTTTTTTTTTTTGTTTTGTTTTGTTTTAATGCTGCTCTTAACACCCCCCCCCCCAAAAAAAAAAAAAAAAAATTTTTTATTTTTTTTTAAAAGAACAAGAAAAAAAGATTTTATTATCCATTTTTCAGGTGATGAAGGAATTGACATATAAATAAATATTTCCAGTGACAAGAACCAAAGCTTGACATTTGCATGAAGTACTGGAGATATCCTTTTGTTTTTTTAAATTATTTGATTATGTTAATTTAGAGTGTATGAATGTACTGTCTTAATTTAGGTTTGTGCACCCATGTGTGCAATGCCCGAGAATCTGACGTCAGAAAGAAGGTCTTGCATTCCCCTGGAACTGAGGATAGTTCTCCTGGTGGATAATTGGAGTACAGATGTTCTCAGCCCCCCTCATGTGGTGTGCGAAGGATTGAAACTGGAAAATACTGAGAGTTATCCTTAAGTTCTAAAGCAAAGTTACATTCTATTAGGGAAGGAGAGTCATAATGAAGAGGAATTGTACTTATAATCCTTCTAGACCTTTAAACATTTGCCAGAAGATATATAAAACACCATCAGGTAGATAGTGACAGTTAGTAATATAGGCATCATAGAAAACAAATTTTGGATTAAATAAAATGATTATTGAAAATTTAAAATTTACTTAAGAAAGTATAGTTTAGAATAGAAATGTGTTCACATGAGATTTAAGAAAATAGCTTTCGAGTGGTTTTTCAGGGCATGTTACTACGGAAAATTTGGTAGATAAATCCAATTGCAATGTTATATGTTCCTCCGTGCAGTAGTAGTACTATCTATACATGAGTCTAATCCAAGTAATTATATGTGCTTTGAAGAATAGACTATTATTTTTAACTAATAAATGTCAAGGTTAATTGAAATAATATCTTGGTAATATAAAAGTACCAAGTTTTTCTTCATATTAAACAGCTTCCATTTGATGCTGTAGAAAATATCACTCTATAGAAATATTCTTCGTAATTCATTTTAGCCACATATGTAATATTGATATACATACATCAGTTTTGTTTCCAGAACCAGTCATAAAAGAGCCCTCAGAGAAACAGCCAGAAGAATCAATAAAGCCTGAGGCCAGCGTCCACGAAAAAAAAACATTTGGTTTAAATCTTTCACTGTTCTCATTCAATCTTTACCCTCCTTTTCTTGCACTTAATATTTTAAAGGAAATGAAATTCCTTCAGGCTACCCTGAGTAATTCATAGATAATAATTCAATATTTAATTTTCAAATCATTGCAGATAAGTACAAAACTCAGAATGGTCTTACATATGATGGTGATCTGTATACAATGACTTATAAAGTATGTGACTTAACCTAACTGTGATTTGTGCTTTGTTTCCCATTGGGGATTTCACTTGTTTAACCTCCTTTTATGACAGAAAGGTAAGACAGGAGCTGAATGCTATGAAAAGGCAGCTGAAATTATGTGCAGTGTGACCCGTTATGGGCTTGAGTTGGAGTCCCGTTATAGAGTCATATTTCTTTTAAACATTTTTATAATATGAATTTTTTATTTCATTCATTATTTTTCAATTCAATTCAGGAATATTCCCCTTTCCCCCACCTCACCCCACCCCTACCCATTCCTGTCATGCATTCTGCCATACCATGTCTTGCATCTTTCTCTATCTTATTCCAGAGGTTTTTCCCTGCAGAGCTTGTTGCCTTGGGTAGAGTTTAACTGTATCATTCAGTTCTTCAGCCCAGTCTTCATGTTGTCATCCTTTCCCTTCCCCCTTTGTATTGCGCCAACAAATGCCTATATAATCATCACATATGCATCAAAAATTATGACCTCTGGGAAATAAACTTATGGTTTAATTCCAAAATATGTTAGGAATTCACATCCCCCCTTTAATTTTATATAACTCTTAACTAGGAATACATACCTTCCCACCATATATGGTAATTACAACGTCTGAAAATAAAATGGATTAGGTCGGTCGAGAGCCCGTTAAGAGATATTACATCTATAACAACACAGTTGCTTTCAAGATAAAAAGAAAGATTAATAATAATGTTGTTCAGCTGCCTTTCAACTGGGATTTGGTGTTAGCATCCACAAATGGGGAAACCATGCCGTTTGTTTTTCTTGTACTGTGTTATTTCACTTAGCATAATGGCCTACAGTGAGTTCAGAGTTATGTCTAGTTGGTTCAAATTTATACTTTTTATACTTATTAGTCAAGTAATGTCTCTGTTTTAAACTTAATTTCCACTTGATATCTAATTTACTTGCCACTGTTTTTAGAGAGAGGGACTGGGAAGCAATCAGTTCCACTACCCAGTGAGCAAGTGGTATCCCATGATAGGAACTTGGTGCTACATTAGAAGCAACTTTCTATTTTATCTTCATTTCAATGAAAGAAATTACCAAATATCACACAAATATTGTACATTGTTATTCATATCCATGATGGAAACATTAGGACCAAATAATGCAGATTCTTTATATGGAACCATGATATTACCCCATTATAAAAGAATTTTGAGTTAAATCCTTATTTTTCCATTTTTATTGGTTGACATTTTGTCTCTTTTTCTTTCTCTTTCTTCTTCTTTACTTCAAAAATAATCTGCTAACAAATGTTTTCACATGGAAATCATTCCTTCAATGTCTGTTTCTTCAAACTATTACTGTGTCCACTGTTGACATATTTAGTTGTTTACTAGCTTTGTGTGACTTTCACTCAAAAATGATTAATAACACAATATGAACATCATGAATTTAGCACTTTGTTTTTTTTTAAATTTTATTTATCTTTTGTTTATATGTATGAATGTACGCGTCTGCATTGTAGGTTGTGCACCTGTTTGTCATGCAATGCCACGATTCAGAAGAGGGTCTCAGGGGATCCCCTGATCTGGAGTCTCCGGAATGGAGTTATGGATGGTGTCTAGCCACCATGTGGGTGCTGGGACTTGAACCCGGGTCCTCTGCAAGACTGTCGGTATGCTCTTAACTGCTAGGCTATCTCTCCAGCCCCTCCTCTTTTTTTTAAAAAATTTTTTTTTTTTTTTTTTTTTTTTAAAATTTTTTAAAGATATTTGGCATTCATAATTAAAGCCACTTGCATGCAAGCAATGCCCATGCATGCAAATAACAGTCATAGAAATAGATTATTCATCTCAACAGGTAAAGTTTAGGAACATAAATCCTGAAAAATATAAAAGTAATTTCAATTTCTACAAATATTAGTACTTTAAAGGTACTCTAATCCACAGAAAGATATGCTTTCTTTCTGAGCTATTTTGATTAAGACAGCCATCTTATGGACAGTATAGTCTTTGTAGAATAATCAATTTAAAGGAGGAGGAAGATATTTCTAATAATTCTTATCCACTCAGAAGATAGGTCAGTAAATGGTTGTACACACATATTAATATGCACTCCTGTGTATAAATACACACACATGCATATTCAGTTCTGGTTGCTGGGGTTTTTTAAGTAAAGTTAGCCGTTGTGAGATTGTAGGAGACATGGTTGGTACTAGAACTTCTCAGACTATGCTTCCTTTCAACCCTCATGCCTGGTTGAAGACAGAATAACCACATGAAAGCAAAGCACAGATTTGAAAAGAATATGCCCAGTTCTTCATGATGTGATAAAATGTTTGTTCATGTTTAAAAATCTCTTGTATATAATCTTATCTCAAAATATAAAACTTTTTAAGAAAATCAATAGTGAAGAGCGCATGCTACTCCTTAATTGTGTAATTTAACAGAGGAAACCTTTCCGAAAGATCAATAAAGAGGTGCCATTGAGGGAATTCTTCACCTGGGTCTTCAGGCAAAAATGACAAAACAAAAAGGAAGAGGCTGTAGAATTATTTAAACATTAATTTGGTTAGAATGTTAAACATGAAGAGATGCTGAATCTTATAGGCATATTTGATGAAGTATTTTTTTTTAGGTTTTATTTATTTTTTTTATTGGTGCTTTATGTACTCATACATCATTTTCAATTCAGATCAGGCATATTCCCTTACCTTCCCCTACCCCCACCCCCACCCGTTATCATGCATTTTGCCATAACTGTCCTGCATCTTTCTCTTCAGTTTTTTTTTCATTTTAGCCTATAAGTGATGATCCATGAGAACAAGCATCCTTCATATGAAACCAATATACAGGCTGTTGTGGGCCCACACAGCCCACAGCTCCCACCATCCAGCAGGGGGGTGGAGGGGCTTGTATGTTTTATCAAGTGACAAATGCGTTGTCGCAGACTACATTGCTGGAGTTCCACCATTCACCCCAATCGCAGCCCCCTTACATTCTACCATGCCCCCCTCTTCCACAGATTGTTCCCTAGGCTTAGGAAGGGCACATGGATGGATGAGAAGCAAAGCAGTCCACTCACTTTGGGAGCTGTTGTCTGGACTCTGGTCAATTCTGGCTGTTTCCTTTCATGGGCTGACAGTTTGTCCAGGAATAACCTTTTGATCCTACTAATGAAGCACAAGCAGTTAGATATATATATTTGATGAAGTATTATTCTAGAACTGTGTACCAGTCTTTTCAGTTCAGAAATATATCATTGTTAAGAATGAATTACAAATTTACTCAACTGGCACAAAAACATTGTATTTCTTACTACTGGACAAAATGAGGAGCATAATGCCTTCTTGTAGTGTAATGACTGATCATAGTGTAATGCCTGCTTGTAGTTTAATGAACGATCATAGTGTAATGCCTGCTTATAGTGTAATGACTGATTGTAGTATAATGCCTGCTTGTAGTGTAATGACCGATCTTAATATAATGAATGACTGTAGCGGTTAGTTCTGATATCTTCTTAGGGCCCTGGTTTGTTCTGATCATCAACCACATTTCACTCAATCAGTCAAAATGTTCCCACTGAGGTGTGCACAGTTCTCTAGTGCCATTTACTGGGCACAGTACCACACTTCTGAAATATTAACCGCAGGTTTTAAGTATGTGTTCTTTTCATGAGTATATTTCTGTCATGTTATTATGCTGATCAGAAAAACACAACAAAACTTAAGCAATAATTTTGAAAGTGGAGCATGGTAATCATCCCTCCTATTCTTCATGTGTGCAGAGCGTGGGTTGCCATATTGCTACAGTCTTGACTCTCTTCCCTATTTGTTTCAGCACGGATTGAGAAACAGCATCCCCCGGAGGTACGGATTATATGTTCTCTTGAATTACTGAGGACATATTGTAGCGTATGTATATTAACTAAATACGTTGCTTCAAACCCTATCCAGCCTAAACCCACAGCGAAAGAACCTTCCTCAGATGAAGTAGAAATCACAATGGTACCAATATTCATATCAGGTAAATTTTGAAATTCATAATAATCTGAAAACAAAAAATTTAGAGCTGCTTACAGCGTTAGCATTCCGACTTCTATTTTCCCAGTATTGATGGTAAATACCCTGTAACTAACCCATTTCTCATTGTTGGCCTCAGTGTGTCAACAAAAGACATCTCAATGTTTAAGTAAAAGTTTTTAAAATGCACAGATTGGTTTATCTAATAGGAGGCAAACAATAATTATGAAAGAAAACAGAGTATATACCAGATAACTGAAAAGATTGTCTACTTCATCCAGAGAGTGTATGGATAGACACATAAAGAAGTTGCTCACACTTCAAATCGTAAAGTTGAAAAGTACCAGAGAATGCATGCAGCAATAACTAAAACCACCCGGTACCTAGGAGAACAGCAACAATGGATAGCACCTAGCAGAAGGAGCACCGACTGACTGCTCTGCAGAGGACCCGGTTCGATCCCCAGCACCCACATGGCACGGCTAAGAACCATCTTTCTCCTTTGCTAACTCCAATTCCAGTGGGGAGAAACTCCAGTCCAGGGGAATCGAACAGCCTCTTCTTCTGACCTCCGTGGCATTTCTCGACACGGGCGCACAAAACCTACATGCAGACAGTACCATTTATACACATACAAAAAAAATAAAATTAAAAAAAAATTAAAAAGCAACAATTTGATTGGGATGCTTCGCATGTTGAAGGAAATCTGAAGATAGAATGGTATCAGATTAAGAAGCTTGAACAGCATTTCAGATAGGCATGTAGTAAGGTTACTTGGATTCCCGTGAGAGATAAAAAGATGTATTTTTTTCTATATTTTTAAAATTAAAAAAAAAAAAAAAAAAAAGATTTTATCTTTATGTCACTTTTAAATATTTTATGTTAATGGAATATATAAATTGCCATGCAGAGATTGTCAGAGAAGTGTCAACAGATAAAGATGAAGAAAAGGCTGAGAGCGAAGAAAATGTGCCAAAAAGGGTAAGGAAAACATTTCAATTTCCCATTTACTATTTCATTTGTTCTTGTAAATGATGGGGCACCGGACAATTATGATACACTGTCCTCTTGTTTTTTTTTTAATTTTATTATTTTATGTCAATGAGTGTAATGAAAAGTTGTACTGTGTGCATGTAGGTATTGTGCACCCGTGTGTGCTATATTCTCACGGAGAGGGGGACAAATTAATACCATCAAGCTATATTATAATATACAGAAATTAAAATTGCAAAACAACTTAAAAGTATTAACAGTGCAAAACAAAAGAATTTATATAATGTACACATTCTTCACAGTTCAAATGACATGGATTCCAATCCATGCTTCCCTTATTTGCCTGACTTGGAGCTTTTGAAACGAGATATTCAGATTTTAGAATCGAGAAATAGGCTTCTTCTCTGCAACTCATTACCAGTCTTAATTTTAACTCTAGCTGTAGAACACCCTGAGCCGTGTGCTTGCCAGAAGAAGGAGAGGTTCATTCGCAGAGCTATCCTGGTTGAGATGAAGAAACCGAACACCACCGGGACTATGTCCATTCACTGGAAAACGGTGACACAGTGTTTACTTGCGTCTTAGAGAGGAGGCAAGCTCACTTTTTAAAAGCAGCAACGTGATCGAATATCGGTTAATCAAAGTAGGAAAATAGTGTACACGTCATTTAAATTATTTTTTATAACCATATCGCAGGCAGGAAACCTATTCTCGATATGCGTCCGGTAGCCACAATAAGCTCGACATATGGTTCATGATGTTGTCGCTCACCACTTCCTGGTAAGATAAGAAGCTGAAACAGTGTTGCTATCTGAAGGAAGTAAGTTGAGAATCCCCAGGACGTGTGCTTTCTGGAAAAGTCTTCATGATTTGGTTAAATGTTGAGGTACCAGGCCCGGCTTTTCCTCTCTCTCTTTCTCTCCCTTTCTCTCTCCCTTTCTCACCTTCCTTCCTTCCTTCCTTCCTTCCTTCCTTCTCCTTCCTTCCTTCCTTCCTTCCTTCCTTTTGAAAAGCTATCACCTGCTTCCCATCATTTTAACAGCCCTGTTCAGCCAGGCCCACCCAGTATAACTACCAATGGAGCATTTGTTTTGGTGGTGTTGGCAAGGAAACATTCTCTTGTTTTATTTATGAGGAGCATACATTTTGTTTTTAATTAAATTACAAACCCAATTGTGCTGGATGTGGCTTCCTGGCAGAATACCTACCTAGCATATGAAAGGCACTAGATTTAATCTCAACACTGAAGAAAAAAAGAGACCAAAACACAAAGCCAAACCTTATGGAACACTCCATTGCCCAACATATCTTCCTCATGGGAATAAAATCTGTTCCATAACAGTAGCCTTCCAGCCGGCTGTGGTGGCGCACGCCTTTAATTGCCTACTGCCACTTGGGGAGGCAAGAAGCAGGGGAATCTAGACTCCTTTAATTTTGGTTTGTATTCATGCCAAGAATCGGCCACTCGGGTTGTGTCCTAAACACTAGTCACAGCGCAGTCCCTAGGATTATGTTCATCGACTCTGTTAACTATTCCTAAGAAGATAAGGATTGAGGGGTTAAGTTTCCATCTGATGCTGATCGTTAATTTTTTTCTTGTGTGGTAAGACCACTTGGGGTTTTAGGAAGCATTTATGGACATTAAACTTTGTGCCGATTGGTTCAAGCCAGCCTGCGTCTCAGAGTGAGTTCCAGGACAGCATGGGACCTACATGGTCGAGACCCTGTCTCAGGAATAAATACACAAAAAAAACATAGAAACAAACAAAAAAAAGCTCCACCCTCAGACGAGGGAAGGTCATGGTGGTTGATTAATCATTTTAGGTCTGTTCCTCATGTATCACTCAGCTACTTCCAGTGTATAGACAGATAATCTAGTTCCTTTTTGCTTTTTACAAATAGATATTATACAATTAACATTCTTTTGCATGCCTCATATATATTTTAATTAGAAGTTATGGAAAGTGACATTTCTGGGTTGAACACTAATCATATTTTAATTTTTTCAAATGTGCACAGATTTTTTTTTTTTCGGTCTTTTTGAGACAGGGTCTCCCTGTAGCCCCAGCTGTCCTGGAACTCACTCTGTAGACCAGGCTGGCCTTGAACTCACAAAGATCCGCCTGCCTCTGCCTCCCAAGTGCTAGGATTAAAGGTGTGCGCCACCACGCCCGGCCAGATTTTTTTTAATGAAGTTTCTGATAGTTTAATGTACAGGAATCTCTTTGAACATTTCAGGCTTTCAGGATGGCTCAGCGTTAGCATTAGTAAGGCATCAGTTTAATCTGTAGCACCTCAAAACCAAACTTTTATCTGTGAATAATTTCCTACAGTCCTGTCTGTCTCTGTCTCTGTCTCTCTCTCTCTGTGTGTGTATGTAGGAATCAAACCCACCTTAAGCTTCTAAGTCAGCACTCTGCCACTAAGCCACATCCCCAGCCCATACTGTAGTTTTTGGAAAGAAGATACCACATGCAGCCTATACTTAAATAAGCAGGAGTCTCACATAGCCCAGCCTGGCCTGAAACTCACAATCTAGCTCAAAATAGCCTTGAATACCTCGTCCTCCTGTCTCTATCTCCCTAATGCTGGGATTATAGGCAAGTACCACCACACCCACCAAAGAAAGCTATGTCCCTAAGTTATTTGGAGTTCTGCACAGGAGATTTGTTATCTTCTCTATTTACACAATCATTTGTTAAAGTCAGTATGGATGTCAGGGGATACTTACTTAATACTTGGGATTGTAACTCAAGGCTGTCATAGGTCTATTTGCATGATTGGGTGCTGTTAGTCTTTCACACTGATGGATGATACTATCTTTCTATGTAATCATCTCTTTTTTTTTTTCCTGTGCCATATAACCTTTTCTAATTCTAATGACAAAATTTAATTCCCTATTTCATGTTTGTTGCTCAGATCAGTCCAGCTTTGTTACTGGAGTTCTTTTGATCGGCCCCTCTGCCCTTTGAAAACCTGTCTTCATAGGTTTTTTTCCTGTCAATAATGTCATGGCTTTGTTTTGTAAGCACTCCATTACTTTCTGCCCCACCTCATCCCAGTGTGCATTCATGTGCTGCATAATGACATTTTAGGTAATGACAGACAGCATGCATGTCAGTGGTCCCATGAAATTGTGATGGAAATGAAAAATTCCTATTGCCTAATGACACTGTTAGGCATCATAATGTCACAGCACAACCAATTAATCATACATCTGTGGTGCTGCTGCTGTCAACAAACCTACTGTGCTGCCAGTTATGTAAAAGCAATGGCACACACAATTATATACAGTAAGGAATAATCCATAATAATAGGCAACTATGTTTCTGACTTGTGTATTTACTGTTGTGGCTATCAGATCCAGGGTCTCCCATGTCTAGGCAAGTGCTTTATCACTGAAATATCCCCTCAGCTCCCCACTTTTTTTTGAGACACTGTCTCACTATGTAGCCCTAGTTGGCCTGGAACTCAATATGTAAACCACCCCAGGCTGGCTTCAGTCTCAGAGACCAGTCTGCCTCTGCCTCCCAGTGTTGGGACCAAAGGCGTGTACTACCATACCTGGCCTTTTTACACTATTTATTTATTTATTTATTTATTTATTTATTTATTTATTTATTTATCTTTTCAAGACAGGGTCTCCCTGTAGCCCTAGCCGTCCTGGAACTCACTCTGTAGACCAGGCTGGCCTTGAACTCACAAAGATCCGCCTGCCTCTGCCTCCCAAGTGCTAGGATTAAAGGCATGTGCCACCACACCCGGCCACTTTTTATGTGTTTAATATAAAAATTTATTTTATGTGTATGATGTGATCTTGCATGTATGTAAGTGCACCGGTGTCATTCAATCCCCATGGAGGACAGAGATGGGCGTTGTTGTCTCCCTGGGAGCTAGGATTGGTTGGTCAGCGTGCCCCTTTGGGTTGCTTGTGTGGGGTTGGTAATCCTGCATGGGAACAGGCTGTGAAGAGGGCATGGGCACTAGACTGCTGCAGCACACCTCGGGACACACATCAGAGGGTGCAAGTCCAATTTATTCTGTACAACAGGCCATTTATTTAGGTAGCTGTGATCTCCTAGTGGCTAATCCCAGACCCCCTGACACCATGCGCAGCTCCAGCCTGTAGGGCGGGCCCAGGAAAGGATGTGCAGGTGAGCACCCAGCACCTGCAAGCCTGCACGTGCCCACAGGTCCTGGGATTCGAACCCGAATCTTTTGCAAGAACAGCCAGGGCCCTTAACCACTGAACTACCTCTCCAGCCCTACACTTTTTATTTTGAGACAGGGTCTAAATTGCCCAGGCTAGCCTTGAACTTGATTTCTTCTTGCCTCAGCCTCCTGAGGAGCAGGATTGGAGGCATGTGCCACCACACCCAAGTTGGGTTGTCTTTTTCTTACTGCTTCTTTCAAATCATTATATAGTAGAGCTATGAACCTTTAATTAGATATACAGATTATCCCAATATATAGTGGTCTGAATTATTTTTCTTTTTTTAATTAAATTTATTTATTTATTTAACTTATATTTTTAATCAAAAGAGACCGTGTCCCCCAACCTATCCCCCAACCCCACCAGCGCTCATGCATCTGCCACTGCTTTTTTTCATCTCTTTCTTCAGTCTTTCTTCAATATTCTTCATTTGTGGAAGTTAACTGTTTTTGAGCAGAAGTTCACTGCGTTTTTTCGGGTCAGATTTTTGGTAATGCAGTCCTCTTCTGTTGGTTGTTGTTTGTTTGTTTCCAAAATGCTCCTCCCCAACTGCTTGGAAAAAAGCCTTCAAGGGGCCAATGCAGCAAATACTATCGTCCAACTGAGGTAATTGGCACTAGCAGCACAAATAGGTGATACCATAATTCAGTTTATTTTTCTGGGACTGGTG
>VZQC01005031.1:676081-705499 GCA_009823505.1 Rhizomys pruinosus
GAGAGGTAGGGGTTTAATTTCATTCTTCTACAAGTGGTGATCCAGTTTTGCCAACACCACTTGCTGAAGATGCTGTCTTTTCTCCATTGTGTCTTCTTGGCCCCCTTGTCAAATATGAGATGGCTGAAATTGTATGTCCTCAGGTTTGGATCTTTGGTTTTGTTCCATTGGTCAACAGGTCTGTTTTTGTGCCAGTACCAGGCTGTTTTTATTTTATTTTATTTTTTCCCCAGGCTGTTTTTATGACTATAGCCTTGTAGTATAGTTTTATTAAATTTTTTAAATGTTATTTATTTCTGTATGCGTATGAATGTACTGTCTGCATGCAGGTTTGTGCACCCGTGTTGTGCAATGCCGCGGAGGTCAGAAGAGGTGTCGGGTTCCCCTGGAACTGGAGTTCTCCTGGAATTGAAGTTTCAGACAGTTCTTGGCTGCCATGTGGGTGCTGGGGATCGAACCCAGGTCCTCTGTAAGAGCGGTCGGAGCTCTTAACCGCTAGGTCATCTCTCCAGCCCCTGAATTATAATTTTTCAACTTTAAGATGGTGTGAAAATGAAATGTATTGAGGAGAAACAACTGTCTTTTGAATTCTCTGCTTTTTCTGGGCTAGTGCCAGGCAGTGTGAGTCTCTCGGCTGCCCTCAAGTGCTATTCACAGGCTCCAGTCAGACCCTCACCAGGAAGATAAATCTCTATAAGCCATGATGTATTAAATGCATTTTTGATTTAGAATATTTACAACATAAAATAGATTTACTGAGACACAGCCCCGTTGTACATTCTAGGCTATCACTTATTTGAATTTTTAAAAACCTGGTGTTTTTGTTAGTTAGCATATATGTCATTCCCTCCTACTGAGCATTCTCTGCTCTGCCACACAGATTTCTCCTGAGCTAGCTGACTTCCTGCTCAGTCTCACAAATGGTGCATCAGACAGACTGGAAGATAGGAGGGGCTGGGGTGCCCCTCCACATTTTTCCTGATGCTTCAGTCTTGGCTCATTCCCAGGAAGACAGCACTTGGTGCCAGTTTTCAGCCTCGTTCAGCCGTCCCTGGATGAGTGTCACAGCAACCCATGGCAGTTCCAGGCAGGACGAACCTGAGGTAGACGGAATATTAGCCTTCCAAAGGTGACCTAGTCCTTGGAATGTATTGGCTATGTTATTTTACAATACAAAAGAGATTTTGTATGTAAGATTACAGTGAGCACTTGCAGACAAGAGATGGTTTTAACTAATCTCACTGGGTCCTTGAGAGAGGGGTCAGTGTTAGAGTGATGTGGTGTGCAAGGACTCAGCTGGCTGGCTGGCTTCGAAGATAGTAAGGAGAATAAGCCAGGAAATGGGAGCGTTGGGAAGAGGCGTCCTCTGGGCGCTTCTATAAAGGAACATGACCTTGCCAGGCTCTTGGCCTTCTAGATTAATAAGTAAAACTGGAAGTGCCTATTGATGTGCTAAGACCACAGTGTTACTAAGGACACCGAACTGAGGTCTAGTTGGTTCTACCACTGACTGGTTGGCTTTGGGGACAAAACCCCTCTGTGGGCTCTAAATTCCTTACCCGCTGTGTGCTGGGCTCCATCATCTCCCCGAAGTGGGCCTGAGACTTCTCATTCCTTCAGGGCTTTACATAGGGAAATGGAATGACCAGACCCGGCTTCAGCAAGATCACTCAGGCTGCAGTGGGAAACATACTTGGTTCTTTCTTCTCCTCTGTACATGTCCAAAAGCTTACCAGTGTTCTAAGGCCTAGTTTGCACACACAAAAAAAAAAAAATCACAGATGCCCCATCTCCCACAAGTCCCCTTGTCCACCCTACCTGATCTCCTGGTCTGAATTCCTGTATACGTTGTGATAGAGTATGTGAATAGCAGAAGAGCCATATGCTTCATTAAGGAGGCCGTAGAGTCATAAATCCCTTGAAATGGCTGACTGGACCTAAATTGCCAGTCTGGCCTTGCTAAGCCTTACCAACCGGTCACTCCCAGGACTGAAGTAGTCTGGTTATGGAGCCGCCTGTCTTACAGCCTTGAGACACTGCCCTGCTCAGCTGTAGGAATCAAAAGAAGGCTTTAAAATTATCCAAGGACACCAGGCCTTGGCATCTGACACATTCCAGCTGGGCTCAGGGAACAAAATCTTCCACCTCTATTCATTGGTGGCAGACGCTCCTCATGCGAGCAATGGAGTATCTGTCCACTGTATACTTATTCAGATACGTACATATTTTTGCCTGTTGAATGTCTGGCTCTGGATCTTATTTCTTGACTTTAAACTCCTACCTTTTCCCTCTCCAAAAATCTAACACTTTGTGTCCTCTATAAAACAGAACTACAGAGATTGTAAAGCCCTTGTTATTGAGAAGCACGTTTTTCATCTGCATGCTCCACAGGGAGAGGTCTACACAAGGACGAGACAAACGTGTGCAGAATCATCCTCAGCACTAAAAAGCCATTTTAGTGGGACAGAGGACAGAACAAGTGAGCCACTCAATACTTGTTTGAGACTCAAGCCTTCTTTTGATAATGGAGTTTATCTACAAACCTGGAGATATATATGATTAAGCACTGTGGGGTGTATTTTCCCTGGCTCTGAAGGATTCTGAACTGCCTGAAGTGTTGATGTTGGATGAAACTGTCTGAGAAATAGGGCCTATTGTTGTAGGGCTTTAATCATCCCTGCAGCTCTGAAGTCCGAATGCTTCCTTTTTACCTTATACAGTACACTGAACACTTGCCCTTGTTGGGCTATTGATAAGTGAGAATGAGAAATGATGATCTATCTGTGTTTTCTTTTCTTCTCAAAGTTTTGATCATTAAATATATTCTTCTTAGGCTGATACAATTAAGTATCATGGAAATAAAAAGCTTTTATTGAACATAGGTTCCTTAGTTTGAAGATCTCTAGTTTCATAATTTAAAATAATTTAAGAGGAGGGCCAGGGGTGGGGGCATACGGCCTTCAACCCCAGCCCTTGGGAGGCAGGGGCAGGTGCACTCTGGGAGACTGGGGCAAGCGTGGTCTACATAGAGTTACAGTCCAGCTGGAGCTATAGGGAGGCCCTGTCTCCAAACAAAACAAAGAAAATAATAATTAAAATCTTTAAAATTTTTTCACTGGGCTTTAAGTAAAAAAAAAATTATTCAGAAACATTGAGTATCTCTGGGCATTGGTGGAGATAGTGTTTGAGACAGGGTATGAGAGACCTTTTCTACAATCATGCTTTATAATTGAGACGGGAACACCCACATGACTAGAACTGTCAAAAAAAAAAGATAAGTTCTAACAGCTGGGCAAGAGGAGCACTCTCCTAGGAGAGGAAAGACACCTTGAAGCCTTCCAGCTGTCATCCACCCTCTGCTGGGATGTGGTTTCCAGCGGACTAGGGAAAGATGACAAGGAAAGACACCCAGTTCTCCAAAGCTGCTGAACCTGGGAAATGTCAGGGAGGCGGGAGGACTGTGCACAATGTGAGACAGGCTAGGAAGGCTGTGTGATGACATGAACACCATTCTAAACAAGTATTTGAGTTCTCTTCTAGCCAGATGCTAAAGCAGCAGCCATGTGAGGTGGATCTGAATGATGGGTTACAACATGGGATGAGGCGGCTCTGAAACTCAAGGAGGGTCTGAGGTCTAAGCTATTTTCCTTAAAATTCGACGCTGTTATTTGTCTTTTCACTTGCTTTCTCGTGAGCGCACAGTGGAGTTTCCAAGGACTTTTGTGACATGTGAGGCTTTAATAAATCAAATGTAGAAGCAGATTGGAGAACCCAGCTATCTTCTTTTAAGCCAGACATTGAAGGGATTTGCATCACTCTTCTAGCTCAGAAGGGTCTCAAAGTTGGTTCTCTCACTAACGTTTGTAGAGATGGGGGTCTTACTATGCAGCCCAGGCTGGCCTAGAACCTACAATCCTGCCTCTGCTTCTCAAATGCTGAGATTACAGATATGTACCACCAGGCTTGATGCTTACCATTTGTGGGTTTTTTTGTTTGTTTGTTTGTTTTTTTGTCTTTTCGAGACAGGTAGATCTTGTCTCAAAAAGACAAAAAAAAAAGAAAAAAGAAAAAAGAAAATAGTTATTTCTCATAAAGACATTATTTACATTAATATGTAATAAATTTGATATTATTTTAATGAGTTAATTTTTTGCTTCTCCATTTCAGTTTCTAAAATGGTAAAATTTGATAGATAAAACATACAAAGGCCTTTTGGAGATTCTCATCAATTTATTTTGTTTAAATTTTAAAGACTAGGACTAGGCATGGCGACCTGTGCCTTTAATCCCAGCACTGCAGAGGCAGAGGCAGAGGCAGGAGGCCAGCCTTGGTCTCAAAAAATTTTTGACATACAGTGTATATAACAGTAAAGTGCACAAATCTTAAACATACACCTTCATTTTTTTACATCTGTACATACCATGCAACCTCTATCAATTTTAGATACAGACTTTTATTTTCACTTTGGAAGGACATCTTGTGGCTCATTTGGCCAATTCCTAATCTATTCTGATATTTATTATTGCAGATTAATTTGGTTTAGTTTTTAATGGCATATAAATGAAATTAGACAGCATGTGTTCCAGGATTTCAAGCCAGACCCTCACCCCTTCTTGAAACAGGATGTCCTTGTACTTGATTCTCCTGAACCAGTTTCCCGAGTATCTAGGATTACAGGTATGTGCTACTGTACCTTGTTATTTGTATTCTATTATGTTTTTTATTTTAAAAAGTTTTTAAAATTACATTTTCCTCTGTGTGTGCATTCACATGTGTGGCAGACAGACACTTGTTGAAGTTGGTTATAACTTCCATCATGTGGGCCCTGGAATGGAGCTAAGGTCAGCAGGCTTATCAGCAAGCTCCTTTACCTGCTGAGCCATCTTGTCAGTTCTTTTTCTTTTCTTTTCTTTTTGATGCGGGAAGTGTTTGTTGACTCCAAGACTTTGTGCATGCTAAGCACATGCTCTGCCAATGAGCTGCAATCCAGCCCCAGTCCTAGCCTTTTCTCTCATTATGCTTTTGAAATTCATCTGTATTCTGTATATTAGTAGTCCATGTATTTTTATTACTACTGACAGTATTCCATTGTATGGCTATAGAACAAATTGTTTTATTTTCCTCTTGATGCATATTTAAATTTTGTCTATTAGGAATAAAGCATGTTCATTCTTGTGGGTATGTACTAATTTTTGCATATTGATTTGGAGGTAAAATTTTTGTATATTTTGTATATGAATTCTTTATGAGTTCATAGCTGGTCTACTTACTTTCTTTTCTTTTTTTTCTTTCTTTCTCCTTCCTTCCTTTCCTTCCCTCTTTCCTCCCTTCCTTTTTATTTTTTATTCTTTATATAGAGTCTCAATATGTAGCCCTGGCCAGCCTAAACCTGCTATGTAGACCAGCTTGGCCTCAAACTCAGAGACCCTCCTACCTCTGGCTCCAAAATTCTGGGATTAAAGGTGTACCCAGCCACAACTGGCTCTATTTATTTTCTCTTTATTATTTATTTATTTATTTTTTGAGACAGGGTCTCCCTGTAGCCCCAGCTGGTCTGGAACTTGATCTATAGACGAGGCTGGACTTGAATTCACAGAGATCTGCCTGCCTCTGCCTCCCAAGTGCTCGGACTAAAGGCGTGTGCCACCATGCCTGATTTAAAGACTTCTTATCTGCCATGTGGGTGCTGGGAATTGAACTCTGGTTCCCCTGCAAGAGCAGTCGGCACTCTTAACCACTGAGCCATCTCTCCAGCCCCCCTCTACTTATTTTCTTAATGATGTCTTTGGAGGGGCTAGATGGATGGCTCAGTGGTTAAGAGTACTTGCTGTCAGCAGGGAGTGGTGGCACACGCCTTTAGTCCTAGCACTTGGGAGGCAGAGGCAGGTGGATCTTTGTGAGTTCAAGGCCAGCCTGGTCTACAGAGTGAATTCCAGGACAGCTGGGGCTACAGGGAGACCCTGTCTGGAAAAGACCAAAAAAAAAGAGTACTTGCTGTCCTAGAGAACCTGAGTTCAGTTCCCAGCACTCAGTTATGCGGCTGATAAACACCTGTAATGCTAACTCCAGAGGAGACCTTCTAGCGTCTGCAGGCATGGAATGCACCTGACAAACACAGATATAGCACATAAAATAAAAAATAAAATAAATTTTAAAATGTAAATGGCCGGTGTGGTGGCGCACGCCTTTAATCCTAGCACTCAGGAGGCAGAGGCAGGCGGATCTCTGTGAGTTCAAGGCAGCCTGGTCTACAGAGTGAGTTCCAGGCCAGCTGGGACTACAGGGAGACCCCGTCTCAAAAAGACAAAAAAAAAAAAAAAAAAGTAAATGATAGTAAGATGTTCTTTTTTATTGTGTATGAGATATGTGTGTGTGTGTGTGTGTGTGTGTGTGTGTCTGTGGATATATTCAGGCCATATAATTATATACAGAGGTCAGAAAAAAACTTTTAGGAGTTGGTTTTCTGTTTTAATTTTCTTTTTTTTTTTTTGGTCTTTTTGAGACAGGGTCTCCCTTTAGTCCCAGCTGTCCTAGAGCTTACTCTGTAGACCTGGCTGGCCTTGAACTCACAGAGATCTGCTTGCCTCTGCCTCCCAAGTGCTAGGATTAAAGGTGTGTGCCACCACGCCCCGCTTATTTTAACTTTTGAGTTTGGGTGGAGACTTGCGTATAGTTTGAGGAAAGGGTCTAAGCTCACTATCCTCCACACTCATTCCAACACCTTCCTCTATGTAAGCAGAGGGGCACCTGTGATTCAAATCAAGAACCTGCAGTAGTTCCTTCCTTGCTCCTGGGTTTGGATTTCTAGTTTCATCTACCCCCAGCCAACCTCAGTCCAATTTTATTAAAAGCAAAACTCCAGAAATAAACAATGCATACATTTTATTTATTTATTTACTTATTTATTTTGGTATTTTTGAGACAGGGTCCCCTTTAGTCCCAGCTGTCCTGGAGCTTGCTCTGTAGACCAGGCTGGTCTTGAACTCAGAGATCCACCTGTCTCTGCCTCCCAAGTGCTAGGATTAAAGGTGTGTGCCACCATGCCTGGCACAATGCATACATTTTAAATTCATCACACTTAATACTATTCAGAATAATGTGATGAAATCTCACACCATTTCACTCTATTTTTGCTTGTTTGTTTGTTCATTTGTTTTGTGATGCTGGGGACTGAACCCAGGACTTCACCCATCCTAGGCCCATTGAGCTACAGGCCTGCCCCATTCTATTCTGTGTGAATCCGGCCTTTTTCAGAGTATTCATACTGACTTCCTTACTGCCACTAGTCACTCAGTCATCATCTCAGCAAGTCAACTGCTTCACTATCACAACAGTTAATAATGGCCAAGAGCAGCAGTACAAAAATCCTCAGGGCATAACCATGGAAGGCTTGCTAATGCTGGTACCACGTGGCAACACCGGAGGGCATACAGGAGGCATAGTACACATAGATGCTCCTCCACTCACAAGAGAGTTCTGTCTTGATAAAACCCCGGCAAGATGGAAACATCCTAAAAATTCACTTAATATACCTAGCTACTAATTATCACCAGCAGCATAGCTCACTCTAGTGTTGGCTGCTCACTGTCACAATCGCATGGCTGGCGAGGCACTGTGGTTCTCCACTCTACCCAGCATCTCAAGAGGGTATTTTCCTGAATACTGATCATGGAGGCAAAGATAAAAATTCGAAGTCTGATTTCAACTAGGGTTTAGGACTAACACAATTTGGGGCATCTGCTGGGGCTGCTGGGACAGACACATCTCCAGTATATCTAAGAGTCTGTCTCTGGATTTTTTCTTCTATTTGTCTATTTGGTCCAGAAATACCCTATTTAATCTGGGGGCTTTGTGGTAAACTTTGAAATCTGGTGGTTAAGTCCACCAATTTTTTTCTTTTTTTGTCTTTTTGAGACAGGGTCTCCCTGTAGCCTCAGCTGTCCTGGAACTCACTCTGTAGACCAAGCTGGCCTTGAACTCACAGAGACCTGCCTGCCTCTGCCTCCTGAGTGCTGGGATTAAAGGCATGTACCACTATGTCCGGCCCAGTCAATCTTTTTTTTTTTAATTTTTATTTATTTCTGTATGTGTATGAATGTACTGTCTGCATGCAGGTTTGTGCACCCGTGTCGTGCAATGCCGTGGAGATCAGAAGAGGGTGTCGGATTCCCCTGGAACTGGAGTTCTCCTGGAATTGGAGTTTCAGACAGTTCTCAGCTGCCATGTGGGTGCTGGGGATTGAACCCGGGTCCTCTGTAAGAGCGGTCCGTGCTCTTAACCGCTAGGCCATCTCTCCAGCCTCCCAGTCAATCTTTTGAACCCAGATGTTTTTCTGTGCAAATTCATCCACTGGAGTCTGGTCAGCACATCTAGAAATCTTAAGGCACAGTCTTCCGCACCCAGCAGTAATCAAGTCTCCAGTAGTTCTCAGTCTAGGGCTGGCCCACCACCCATTTCTCTCGCTCCACTCTGGGACATTGTCTGAGTTGGCATGGGTCTTAATTAAAATTTCTTGAACTCTAGTCTCTCTGCATGCACAATTTGGTCCAGTCATTGTTAGGAATATGAAGGTGGAGGCCAGAGAGATTGCCCAGGGGTTAAGGGCATGGGTTGCTCTTCCGGAGAACTGGGACTTAGTTACCAGAACCCATATGGCAGCTAATAACTAACCATCCTTAACTCCAGTTCCAGGAAATCTGATGCCTTCTTCTGGCCTTGGCCAGGTGGATAGATAGGAGTGGGGGGAATGAGGGGTGGGGTAGGGAGCTGGGGGATGGTTCACTTAAATATATGCAGGCAATGCTGGGCCTGGTAGCCCACGCCTTTAGCTCTAGCACCCAGAGGTGGGTGGATCTCTGTGAGTTCAAGGCCAGACTGGTCTACCATAGGAAGTTCCTGGCCAACTGGGGCTACAGGGAAACTCTGTCTTAAGAAGACCAAAAATAAACAAACAAACAAACAAATAAGTAAAGAGCTAGAGAGACAGCTCAGAGGTTAGGAATACTGACTGCTCTTGCAGAAGATTCAGGTTTGAGTCACAGTACCCGAATGGCAGCTAGCCACCTGTAACTCCAGTTCCAGGGGATCCACCACCCTCTTCTGACCTCTGAGGGCATACCATGTCATGTAATATACTCATACACATAAAATTAAAGAAAAATAAAACATACAAAGTACATGCATGTATAGAACCCAGTGTTCTCTATACTAGCAAGAATTATTTTAAGTTGAAAGAAAAGTAGCAGTCTCAGCAATACTAACCAGCAGGACATATCTAGGGATTAATTAAACAAAATATGCATAAAACCCACATGAAGACTACAAAACATTACTGAGAGAAATTAAAAACGACCTAAGTACATTGGGAGATACTCCATGTTCCTGGATTAAAAGACTCAGGATTGCTGGGGCTGGAGAGATGGCCTAGCGGTTAAGAGCGCCGACCACTCTTGCAGAGGACCCGGGTTCGATCCCCAGCACCCACATGGCGGCCAAGAACCGTCTGAAACTCCAATTCCAGGAGAACTCCAGTTCCAGGGGAATCCGAAACCTTCTTCTGACCTCCGCGGCATTGCACGACACGGGTGTACAGACCTGCATGCAGACACTACGTTCATACACATACAGAAATAAATAAAAATTAAAAAAAAAAAGACTCAGGATTGCTAAAATGTTAAATCACCCCAACTGATCTAGAGATTCAATGCAAGCCCAATCAAAACCCCTGCAGGTAATTGTGCAGAGATCGACAAGTCTGTTCAAAAATTATCGTGGAAAAACAAAGCCAGATTTATCAGGAAAAAAGAATGAAACTGAGAAACTAAACTACAAGTTTTCAAGACTTACCATAAAACTGTGGTAATCAAAGCCGGGCGTGGTGGCGCACGCCCTTAATCCTAGCACTTGGGAGGCAGAGGCAGGTGCATCTATTTGAGTTCAAAGCCAGCCTGGTCTACAGAGTGAGCTCCAGGACAGCCAGAGCTACAGGGAGACCCTGTCTCAAAAAAACCAAAACAAAACAAAACCAAAAAAAAACTGTGGTAATCAAAATCAGAAAAAGCATAAAGATAAATGTAGATTAATGAATGGAGACCAAAAAATGACTCACACATGCAGGGCCAATTACTTTTCTGCAAAGGTGCCAGTATTAGATAGATAGTGGTAGAAAATAGGACATTCACGTATGGAAGATGTGCCTCCACCTCACCTTGGATATTAGGTAAAAATTAATTCAATGTTGCTGGGCGTGGTGGCACATGCCTTTATTCCTAGCACTCGGGAGGCAGAAGCAGGCGGATCTTTGTGAGTTCAAGGCCAGCCTGGTCTACAGAGTGAGTTCTAGGACAGCTGGGATTATAGGGAGACCCTGTCTTGGAAAGACAAAAAAAAAAAAATTAATTCAAGCCGGGCATGGTGGCGCATACCTTTAATCCTAGCACTTGGGAGGCAGAGGCAGGCGGATCTTTGTGAGTTCAAGGCCACCCTGGTCTACAGAGTGAGTTCCAGGCCAGCTGGGGCTACAGGGAGACCCTGTCTCGAAAAGACCAAAAAAAAAAAATTTAATTCAATGTGACTAAAATATGAGTGCTAGAAGTTTTGAATATGTTTACTAGGAGAAACAGATGTTCCAACCTTGAATTAGGCAAAATCTTCTTAGGTGAGAAAAAGAATATTAAATATTAATAAAATATTAATTTGACTTCCTCAAAATTAGAAACTGTTCATCAAAAGCCATTGTCCAGAAGATGAAAACACAAGCCATAGACTGGGAAACAATAACATGTCTGTGATCCCAACATTTGAGAGCCTAAGTCAGGCAAGAGGGCTGCTGGGAGTTGGTGGCCAGCCTGGGCTACAGATAGTGAGTTCCAGAACATCCTAGGCTCAAAAAGCAAACAAAAAATTATAAAACATGTTTAGGATAAAAGAACTATAATCATAACATGTATAAAGCTCTCAGAGCAAAGTGTCACCAGTAGGGCATGCCTATTATTCCAACACTACAAAGGCAAATAAATGCAAGAAAAATGCCCAAATATGAGGTTCCAGGCCAGCCAGGGTTATGTAGCAAGGCCCTGTTTCAAAAAAATCAGTACACATACATGAATATATAAAGAGCTCTTATAATTCTGTGACAAGATAAACAGTACAAATAAAAAATAGATAAAATTTGAACATATACTTCACCAAATAAAATATAAGAATGGCAAATAAGCATAGGAAAAGATGCTCACAGTCAGCAAGATGACCCAGCAGGTGAAGTTATTTGCTGTATAAACCTACCGACCTGAGTTTGATCCCCGGAATACACATGGTTCAAGGAGAGAATCACCTCCTGTAGAGTGCGTTCTGACCTCTACATGCATGCTGTGGTACACACATGAATAAATAAATGCAACAAAAATGCTTCACATTATTAATCAGCAGGTAGACATCAATTAGCACTACAAGTTACCACTACATATCTAGTAACTGGCTAAAGTTAGAAAAGACTGACAGTGCTAAGTGGTAGTAAAGATGGGACTCCCATATGTTGCTGGTTAGAGCACAAAACTGGAAAGCTTCTTGGAAAAACATTAAGTAATCTCATAAATATACTCTTCCATGAGATGCAGTAATCCTTTTAGGTGTTTATCCAAAAGAAAGGAAATATATCCACACAAACACTTACATAGAAGCTTAATTCATAGTAGCCTCAAACTAGAAATAACCTACACATATTGTGGTACATCCATACAGTGGAATACTACTAAGCAACAAAAGGAACAAACTATTGATTCATGTAACAACACAGATGAATCTGAAAAGAAAAGAAAACCCCACTATGTTAAGCTAAAGAAAAAAGGCAGACATTAGTTCATACCATATAATTCCACTTATATGATATTTTGGAAAAGACAAAGCTATAGGGGCAGAAAACTCTTCAGTGGTAGGGAGAGGGGACCATAGAAATATGATGGAATTTTCAAGCTGTTAGAAATTTTCTGTATCTTGATATAGTTGTGGTTACATGACTGTAGGCATTGTTAAACCTCACAGGGCCAGGAATTTAATATGAGTATATTTTATTGTGTCTAAATTTTACCTCAGCAGGCCTAACTTTTTTCATATTTCTGTGTGTATGTGTGTGTGCATATGTGCATGCATATGTGTGTGTGTGTGTGTGTGTGTTCAAACATGTGGAGGTCCCAGGCTGAATGAAAAGGAAAAGTGAGCCAAGCAGCAGCATTCATCTCTCTCTTTTTTTATTTAAAAAATTTATTTTTAAAATATTTTATTTTCTTTTAATTTTTTATGTGTATGAGTGTATTGCCTGCATGTGTGTAAGTGCACCTGTGTCGTGAAATGTCCATAGAAGTCAGAAGAAGGCATTGGATCCCATGGGACTGGAGTTATGGATGGTTGGTAGCTGCCATGTGGGTGCTGGGAATCAAACCCAGGTCCTCTGCAAAAGCAATCAGAGCTCTTAACTGCTGAGCCATCTCTCCAGTCACTCTTTCTTCCTTTAAAAATAAATATTTTATGCTGGGTGTGGTGGCATATGCCTTTAATCCTAGCACTTGGGAGGCAGAGGCAGGTGGATCTTTGTGATTTCAAGGCCAGCCTGGTCTACAGAACTCATTCCAGGACAGCTGGGGCTACATGGAGACCCTGTCTCGAAAAGACCAAAACAAACAAAAAAAAGAAATATTTTATTTATTATTTTAATTTACCCATATGAATATTTTGTCTGCATGTATGTAATTTCACTAGTGTCATGCAATGCTCATGGAGGCAAGAGAAGGACGTTGGATCCTCCGGAACTGGAGTTATTGGCACTGGACACTGGTCCTCTCCATGAGAGCACCCTCTTAACTGCTGAGCCGTCTCTCCAGGCTCTTACTATTTCTTGACTGTGGATCCAATGTGACCAGGTATCTCACAGTCCTGCTACCATGTCTTCTCCACCAGGATGGACTACACTCAAACCAGGAGTCAAAATAACCCTTCCTTCCATAAGCTGCTTTTGGAGGTATTTTATCACAGCAATAAGAAAAGTAACTGACTGCACAGGCATCACAGTACCAGACAGATGGTCCTGGCATCAGTGGTCATAAAGTAACTATTATTTTACTTAATAACACCTTCAAAACACATGAGTAAGCTGGGCCTGGTGACCCACGCCTTTAATCCCAGCAGTCAGGAAGCAGAGACAGCTGGATCTCTGTGAGATGGAGGCCAGCCTGGTCTACATAGCAAGTTCCAGGCTAGCTGTGGCTATAGAGAGACTGTCCTAAAACAACTAAGGGCTGGACTGATGGGTCAGTGGTTAAGAGCACTGGCTGCTCTTGCAGAGGACCTAGATTTGCCCCGTCCTACATGGCAACTAACAATAGTCCATAACTCCAGTTCCAGGGGAATCTGAAGCCCTCTTCCAACTTCTGTGGGCATTGCACAACACAGGTACATTTACATACATGCAGGCAATACATTCATACACATAAAATAAAAATAATAAACAAAATAGTTTTTAAAACCACAAGAGTAGGGGCTAGGATATGGTTCAGCAATTAAAAGTTATTGCTGCTTGGGGGCTGGAGAGATGGCCTAGCGTTTAAGAGCGCCGACCACTCTTACAGAGGACCCGGGTTCGATCCCCAGCACCCACATGGCGGCCGACAACTGTCTGAAACTCCAATTCCAGGAGAACTCCAGTTCCAGGGGAACCCGAGACCCTCTTCTGACCTCCGCGGCATTGCACGACGCGGGTGCACAGACTTGCATGCACTGCATGACACGGGTGCACAGACCTGCATGCAGACAGTACATCCGTACACATACGGAAATAAATAAAATTAAAAAAAAAGTTCTTGCTGCTTTTGCGGAGGACCTGAGTTCAGTTCCCAGCACACACACTGGGAGGCTCACAACCACCTGAAACTCCAGCCAGAGACCCCAGTGTCCTCCTGGCCTCCATAGGCAGCTGCACTCACATACACATACCCCAAATAACACAGGTGCACACACATAATACAAATAAATAAAAATAAATCTGAAGCCGGGCGTGGTGGCGCATGCCTTTAATCCTAGCACTGGGGAGGCAGAGGCAGGCGGATCTTTGTGAGTTCAAGGCCAGCCTGGTCTACAGAGTGAGTTCCAGGACAGCTGGGGCTACAGGGAGACCTTGTCTCAAAAAGACTAAATAAATAAATAAATAAATAAATAAATAAATAAATAAATAAATAAATCTGAATAAATCTTAAGAAAAAACCAAAATTACTAATACTGGCAATCTGAATGTATCAAAGAGAAACCATAAGACTAGGATGTAGCTCGTGAGTACAGCTTGCCTAGCACACACAAGACCCCGAGTCTGATCCCCAGAACCACATAAAACCAGGTGTGGTGATAGTACATGCCTGGAACTCTAGGTTGGGAATAGAGGTGCGACATCAGAAGTTCTAGGTCACCCTCAGCTATGTAGGGAGTTTGAAGCTATCATGGGCTAGAGAAGAGGTGGAGGGGGTTGTAAACAACTTATTATAGGTGAAAGGTCTTGACATAGTAAGGGAAGAAAAACAAACCCTGTTCCCATGGGGAAGTTGCTAAAACCTATGGTAAGGGAAAATCTTGTATCTGTGAAATTTTGAAGAAGGAAAAAGAAATCTGTGCTAATTTTGCTGTTGTACCTCAAAGTGCAAAATAAATGAGTACATGTGTGAAGTGCTTTGTTAAGATGGAAAACATAACGGACTACAAGGGCTCAGCAGCACCCTCTACTGCAGGCATCCACTGGTGATCTCGGAATGTACCCCTTTGAGGTAAAGGGAAAACTTTAGTAGAATATTGTGTTGAATAAAAGAAATTTGAAGCAGTAAGAAAGAAAATAATACAACCTATATATGTGAGTCCTGCCATTTAGATTTAGAAAGCTAGAAAGGTCTGTGCCCTGGTTGTCACCAGGGCATGAATCTATTGACCTCTGAATCGTTGAACTTTTCTAGCACTTAGAAAATGACAAGCCTTTTGCTGGAACAAACTTACAATGCAAATATTGAGAGACACATGGATTGATTACTGCAATGGACATGGCAGACTGGCTTGCTTAACGTAAGTGGTTTGAACCATAAATGCTCCCCAAGATGCAGTAATTTGCTAGAACTCAGAAAAAGGTGCTATTTTCACAGCTAAGATTTATTATGATGAAGGAATAGAGATTAGAATCAGCAAAGGAACAAGTCACATAGTGAAAAGTCTGGAAGAAACCAGGCACTAGCTTCCAGCTGTCCTCTGCTGGTCCCACAGATGGCGCTTGTTCTCTCAGCAATGACATGCTGTGTCACTAAATAGGGAAGCTCACTGGAGTCCAGGATTTTTTTATTGGAGGTTAGTCACACAGACAGGCAGCCTCGGTATAAATGACCACAGCCACACAAGAGTTAAATTGGGCCAGGCATGGTGGCGCACGTCTATAATTTCAGCATTTGGGAGGCAGAGACAGGCAGATCTCTTAAACATTTGAGGTCAGCCTAGTCTATATAGTGAGTTCCAGGTCAGCCAGGGCTGCATAGTGAGATCCTATTTTTTTTGGGGGGGGTGTCCCCCTTTAGTCCCAGCTGGCCTGAAGCTCACTATGTAGACCAGGCTGACCTTGAACTCACAGATTAAAGGCATGTGCCACCACACCCAGCCTAAGATGGTTCTTAGCTGCTGTGTGGGTGGTGGTAACCAAACCCAGGTCCTCTGCAAGAGCAGTCAGTGTTCTTAACCACTGAGCCATCTCTCCAGCCCCCCCCCCGCCCATTTTTTTTTAAGTCAAACTGATACAGTGTACCCAGGATCTCAGACTCATCAAAACAGTTGCTCACTATAACAGTATTGTTAGCAATAACTCCTATAGTCAAACTCAAAATGTAGCCCAAGCCTTCAGGCAAGATGGCTCAGTGGTTAAGAGCACTGACTGCTCTTGCAGAGGACCCAGGTTCGATTCCCAGCACCCACATGGCAGCTAAGAACTGTCTTTAACTCCAGTTCCAGGGGAATCTGACACACTCTTCTGACCTCCGCAGCATTGAATGACATGGGTGCACAAACCTACATGCAGACAGTACACTCATACACATAAGTAAAAAAGCCATGGTGGTACATGCTTTTAATCCTAGCACTTGGGAGGCAGAGGCAGGCGGATCTTTGTGAGTTCAAGGCCAGCCTGGTCTACAGAGTGAGTTCCAGGACAGCTGGGGTTGCAGGGAGACCCTGTCTCAAAAAGCCCCCCCTAAAAACCATATATATGCATATCATATCTACATATATATGTATATGGATGGATGAAGAGACAGAGAGACCAAGAGAGAGAGTTAGAGGGTAGGAGAGAGAGAGAGAGAGAGAGAGAGAGAGAGAGAGAGAGATCTCATATAGTTCAGGTTGACCTCCAACTTACTAGGTAGCTTCGGCTGGCTTTGAGCTCCTGATCCTTCTGCCTCTATCCCACCCCTCCCCCCAAGTGGTGGGATTATAGGCATGTGCCATCCTGTCAGAGACACATGACCCAAGAAAAATTTGGGAAGCCTAAAGGGTGTCTAGCTGGGTTGACTGGTGAAGAGCTATAAAGATTGGGGAAAAAAAACAAAAAACCCAAGCTGGGTGTGCTGGTGCACGCCTTTAATCCAAATACTTGGGAGGCAGAGGCAGGCGGCTCTCTGTGAGTTCAAGGCCAGCCTGGTCTACATAGAGAGTTCCAACTCCAGCTGGGGCTACAGGGAGACCCTGTCTCAAAAAAGACCAAAAAAAAAAAAAAATGACTGGGAAAGGTATTGTGCCTTCAAATGCCCATGTTCCAGAAAAAAAAGACAATCCCTATGAAAACTAGGATGATTTCATATGGGTTCAGTAAGCTACAGAAGAACAGAGACAACTAAAGGAAAGAAGGCTAATAAAGCGTAATCAGAATACCACAGGAGAGATACCATAGAAAGAATCAAACCGAAATTCTGGAGCTGAGGATAGAATAACTGAAGTGAAAATTTGTTACAGGGATTCAACAGCAGGTTTCATGACAGGAGAAAGATCAATAAACTCAAAGCAAGTCTTTTTGAGACAGTGTCCAGTGTCTCCCTATAGCCCCAGCTGGCCTGGAACTCACTCTGTAGACCAGGCTGGCCTTGAACTCAAAAAGATCCGCCTGCCTCTACCTCCCAAGTGCTAGGATCAAAGGCGTGCGCCACCACGCCCGGCTGCAAGTCTTTTGAAATGATTGTCAGAGAAATGCATTACTTTTTACTGCTGTGACCAAAGCACCTGACACAACTTAAGGGAGGAAAGACTTATTTTTTATTTATTTATTTTTATTTTGTGCCTGTATGTATGTAAATGCACCCATGTTGTGTAATACCTGCAGAGGCAAGAAGAGGATGTCAGATCCTCTGGAACTGGAGTTACAGATGGTTGTTAGCCACCATGTGGGTGTTGGGAACTGAACCTGGGTCCTCTGCAAGAGCAGCCAGTGCTCCATAGCAGCTGAGCCATCTCTCCAGCTCCATATTTTTAGCTCATGGTTTCAAAGGAGTTCGTTTATCAGGGAGGGGAAGGCATGGCAGAACAAAGCAGTTCACATCACTGCGTGTCAGGATGCAAGAAAAAGGGAATCCTGGCACCTGGCTAACTTTTTCCTTTCCCTGTTTGATTCCCTCTGGGTTCCCAGCTCGTGGGATGGTATCACCCACATTTAGGGTAGGTCTTTCCTCCTCAGTTAATCTTTGGAAATCCCCTCAGATGCACACCCAGAAGTGGGTCTCACTGTCTCTCAGGTACTTTTGGGTTTGTTTGTTTTTTTTTTGAGACTCACCATGTGTCTCACTACGTAGCTCTGGCCAGTCTAGAACTTGCTCTATAGACCAAGCTGGCCTTGACTTGTGGGAATCCTCCTGCCTCTGCCATCCTAGTGCTGTGATTATGGGCATGCATCCCCACACCTGGATTTTCTTAGGTGCAGTTAAGTAGATAATGATTAACGGTCAGTGGAGCAAAGAAACAAATGAATGAAGAAAACCAAATGGGTACTGCAGAACACAGCAAGAAGAACAATGGATGCATTCTGAAACTCTAGAAGAGGGGAAAAGGGGTAGATAGCTTATATAAATAATGACCCATGATCCACACCTGAGGAAGAAAATGGGCATTAAAAAAAGAACTCGCTGGACGTGGTGGCGCATGCCTTTAATCCTAGCACTTGGGAGGCAGAGGCATGTGGATCTTTGTGAGTTCAAGGCCAGCCTGGTCTGCAGAACTCATTCCAGGACAGCTGGGGCTACAGAGAGACCCTGTCTCGAAAAGACCAAAGGGGAAAAAAAACAACTCAGAAGATTCCATGTATGATGAACCTTAACAAGTCCATTTAAGACTTGCCATAATAAAATATCAAAAACTGGGCTGTTGAGATGGCTCCACAGGAAATGGCACTGCCAAGCCTGATGGCCTGAGTTGGATCTCTAGGACCCACAAAGAGGAAGGAGAGAACTGATTCCAGCAAGGTGTCCTCTCACCTCCACACACATATTCCCCACCTCAAAAATGTAAAAAAAGAAAATCAAAAGTCTCCAGGACAAAGAGAAAACAAATTCATTAGATTTAAGGAAGATCCCATAAAACTATCAGTGGATGTCTCATTAGAAACCTTACATACCAAATAAAAGCCTGGGATACAGCTTAGGGGGTAAGGTTCTTGCTATCTTGTGTGAAGCCCTCAGTGGTTCAAAACCCAGTGTAGAGAACAAACAAACTTTAGAGACTCAAAAGATTACATCAAGATGTAAAGATGACAGGCACAATGGTTGTGCATACCTTTAATCCCAGTAGAAGCAGGTAGATCTCTGTGAGATTGAAGCCAGCTTAGTCTACATAGGAGTTCCAGGCCAGCTGGTACTACAGTGAGACCCTGTCTCAAAACAACCCCCTACAAATAAAATAATAATAATAATAGAAATAAGATAATTCCAATGTTTTTTTCTTTTCTTTTTTTAATTTTATTTTTTATGTTTATGAATGTACTGTCTGCATGTAGGTTTGTGTATCTGTGTCATGCAATGCCACGGAGGTCAGAAGAGGGTGATGGATTCCTCCGGGAACTGGAGTTAAAGACGGTTCTTAGCTGCCATGTGGGTGCTGGGGATCAAACCCAGGTCCTCTGCAAGAACAGTCGGTGCTCTTAATGGCTAGGCCATCTCTCCAGCCCCCCAATGTTTTTTTCAAATATCAGTGCTGCTATCCATAATTTGACTACATCCCTGTTAATCACTTGGATAATATTTAGGATTCTCCCAACAACAATCATGCAGCCACTCAGCATCTACTTACTGAGTATGTCTTTTTTTTTGAGTATGTCTTATATTTAGGCAAAAAAGGGTGACATTCACAAGGTACTAGAGAGGACAGGGATACTTTGGATTCTCCCATTGCCTCTTGCTATACTATATAACTCTCTGTGACTGAAGGGAACATACTGCTTGGCACATTTAAAATGTATTTTAAAATATGGTTGTTGGGACTAGAGAG
The DNA here is from genome assembly GCA_009823505.1 of Rhizomys pruinosus. Lineage (NCBI taxonomy): Eukaryota > Metazoa > Chordata > Mammalia > Rodentia > Spalacidae > Rhizomys > Rhizomys pruinosus. The sequence continues at coordinate 695,612 of VZQC01005031.1, forward strand.
AATGTCTCAGCATTTAAGAGCACTGGCTGCCCTTGCAGAGACCTGGATTCAGTTCCTAGCACCCACATGGTGGCTAACAACAGTGTATAACTCCAGTTTGGGGGGCTGGACAGCCTCTTCTGACCTCAATAGGCACTGAATGTATATGGTGCACTTAATACAGGCAAAACACTCATACGAATAAAATTAAATATAGCTTCTTGGGCTGAGATGATATCGAGTTAGTAAGGTGCTTGTCACACAATCACCTGAGTTTGATCCCCAGAATCTACATTAAAAATTCCAGGTGTGGTGATGCATGACTGTAACTCCAATGTTGAAGAAGAGACAAGGGGATGCCCGGGGCTTGCTGGACAGGCAGCCTAGCATCACCTGTGAGTCCCAGACTACTGAGAGGCCTCATCTCAAAAATAAAAACAAACAAACAAAAACAAACAAGGTGGATGTCTCCTGGGGAATGACACCTGAGTTTGACCTCTGGTCTCTGAATAGACATGAACACATGTGTGCCCATATGAACATACACACATGAGAGGGATGGGGGGAAGGAGAGAGAGAAAGAGAGAGAGAGAGAGAGAGAGAGAGAGAGAGAGAAACATGTAGCTTTCCAGGAAATAATGCTTTCGAAAGTCCCTTTCCCTCCCATTTAAAGCTATGTAGGTAATTCTCCTGTGATGTTTTACATTTTCCATCTGTTTAAACTTTTTCTTGGCAGGAAAGATCTCTTTGTTGTTAGAAAAGCCTGGGAAAGATGTATTGAGACCACACATGCAAGTGTACAGATGGCCTCTGGAATACTAGAAAGTGTTACCAAAGGCCACTCAACCAATAAAGCAAATACGGGTCTCCCTGAGTCAAGCAAGACTCCACCGTCAGCACCAGCTACACCCCGCCTGCCTGGAAATACTGTGCAGCAGAGGCAGCCATATGCCTGTATATCCCAAACCTAATTGCCTATTGGCTCTCTCCTTGGAGGAATAACCCATGGCTGATGCCACAAGCTTACATCNAGGTTTGTGCACCGATGTCGTGCAATGCCGCGGAGGTCAGAAGAGGGTCTCGGATTCCCCTGGAACTGGAGTTCTCCTGGAATTGGAGTTACAGACAGTTCTTGGCCGCCATGTGGGTGCTGGGGATTGAACCCGGGTCCTCTGCAAGAGCAGTCGGTGCTCTTAACTGCTAGGCTATCTCTCCAGCCCCCCAGAATAAATTTTATATTCAATATGATATCAATGCTGACAACTCTCAAATACTTCATCTTTTGAACATTTCCAAGATTAAATTAAATGTAACAGGCAAAGGTAGCTATGCTTCCTATGACTGTGCTATCATCTATCACGTGCCTCAGAAGAAACTAAGATTCTAAAAGCTAGCAGTGTGAGCCCACAAGAGTGTCACCAGATGTTGCCTATATATGAAGGTCAAGAAGAGAAAATAACAAAAACAAAATCACTGAATTCCATTTATTTATTTAACAGTTTTTTAAATTAATGTTTTATGTATTTCATATATCATTTTTCATTTCTGTTCAGGCATATTCCCCTATCCCTTCCCCCCACCCCACCCCAAACCATCCCAGATCATGTTCTCTATCATAACTGTCCTGCATCTTTCTCTGAGTCTTTTTTTGTGCTTAGGATTTCACATTTTCCTCCGTTAATTTCATATTAACTGAATTCCTTTTAACAGAGAAGGAAAAACAGTCCTCAGCACACAGCGGAGGAGGATGCACACACACACTGTGGATGAAAGCTCCTGGCACACGGATTCTGTTAGGGTCCGAGAATCCACACCAGACACACTGAAGGATGGAAAACCAAGACTTTATTTCAGGAAAAAGTAAATCAACATGCTGGGGTGGGAGGGAAAAGTCTCCAACCCTGATAACTTGGCTCGCAGGCCTTTTATACAGGGTCTAGGGGAATTTTAGTGGGGTTGGGTAACTTCTAGCCTTATTGGATAATAGCAGAGTTACAGCTCCTGGTTAGGTCAGCCCGCCTGCCCCCACATACCAACAGTTATCTTTAGACACAATCCTGCAACTGGAATGAGGAAATGTTGAGTCAGTCCACCTGCCCTCACATACCAACAGTATCAACAGTTATCTTTAGACAAGTTTAAATTTTATTGTCTGTTCTTGAGGTCTCGAGCAACTCACCTTGATCAATTGACCTTTTCCCTGAATTGGGCAGGTTCCAGTTCTTGCTTAAAATGGTGGCTATACTCAAAATGGAGTCAGTGTGGGCCTCTCTTACAATTCAAATGACACAAATGTTTCTCAGTACAGAAAGGTTATATTGGCCATGAAGGTCACCTCATATATGATTCCTCCCCATTCCTCTTTTCATCTGTTTTATGTGCTATTTTACTTAGCGGTATCAAAACTTCAACAACTGCTGATTTTTGACAAAAGTAAAAATTCTGATAATTTGGAAATTTCTGATTAATAATCAATCCCTACAACAATGCACATTTTCCTTTTCAAAAATAAACAAAATACTTTGCTTTGGTAGCAGCAATTCCAGTGTTTTAAATTTTTTATTTATTTATTTTTTACTGAAAGGTAAGAAAAAAAGAAGAAGAGGAGAAGAGGAACAGGTAGAATAGGAAGAAAAGGTAAACCAGAAAGAGAAGGAGGAGGAGGAGGAGAAGGAGGAGGAGGAGGAGGAGGAGGAGAAAGAGGAGGAGGAAGAGGAGGAGGAAGAGGAAGAGAAGGAAGAGGAAGAGGAGGAAGAGGAAGAGGAGGAGGAAGAGGAAGAAGAGGAGGAGGAAAAGGAAGAGGAGGAGGAGGAAGAGGAAGAGGAGGAGGAGGAAAAGGAGGAGGCAATACTTGCTTCTGCAGGGAGGTAGTAAAATTGTTTGAAAATCATATAGAAGTGTTTTTTCTTTTTTTTAAATTTATTTTATGTGTATGAATGTACTGTCTGCATGTAGGTTTGTGCACCCATGTCCTTCAATGTTGCGGAGATCAGAAGAGGGCGTCGGATTCCCCTGGAACTGGAGTTAAAGACGGTTCTTAAATTTTTTTTTTTTTTTATTTCGGTATGTATATCAATGTACTGTCTGCATGCAGGTTTGTGCACCCGTGTCGTGCAATGCCGCGGAGGTCAGAAGAGGGTCTCGGACGGTTCTTAGCCGCCATGTGGGTGCTGGGAATCGAACCTGGGTCCTCTGCAAGAGCAGTTGGCGCTCTTAACAGCTAGGCCATCTCTCTAGTCCATGTGTTTTTTCTGTTTGTGTGTTTTGAGACAGGGTCTCTCTGTAGCCCCAGCTATCCTGGAACTTGCTATGGAGACTGTTAGGTTTATATCAGCAGGAACTCCAAATAAAAGGGAACCACCAGGCTTAGGCACTCTGGGAAAGTTTACTACAGGAATAGCCAGGGCTGAGCTTGATGGAGCATGGCAACCAGCAGCCAAGATGGCATCTGGACAGGCCCTTTTAAATGTCTTGGGTGTGACATCAAGTAAAAAGGGAAGTGAGGTCATTGATTGACAGTTTCTGGAGGGAGTGGAAAATCTGTGTGCTCAGGTCTTGGGAGAACCAAGCCTAACAGTCTAGCCTTTTGGTTATAATAGAGAAGGGGCATCATATTCTTTTCTGTAACTGCTCTGGCTGATAGGGGGTATAGTTGGGAAAAAAGGGGGATTTCAGGCTGGAAAATCAAGATCTGTTCTCTGTCTTAGTCACTGTGGATGACTGGTGTTTAGTCTGGATTGATAGTGGCCAGGTTGGTGTGCAGTTTCTCCCTCTACAACTGAAAGACCATGCTGGTTAAGTCTTGTATGAGTGAGTTGTTGGGTTTGGTTTTGGAAATACCCTAAGAGGCATGGTGTCACAGTGCACATAAATCCCAGTACCCATAGGGGGCCTCGTAAGTGCATTGAGCTAAGGACCTGTACTCTGTTGTAAGGGATTGGAAAAAAGTTTTAGTACACAGGGCCCCAGAATGAGATTCATCATAAACATGACAATAGGTTCTGGGGGGGCAGAAGTGGTATTTTTCTAGCATGGCACAGATCTCATCTATCTCTGAAATAATAAAGTATAAGTTATTTTATTTTATTTTAGATTATACTTTCCTGTTGGGGTGTTTAAAACCATACAGTTAGCTCAGATAAATTAATTTAATTTTGCTGTTAAGGTTAGTTGAGGTTTTGGTCATGGGGGGTCACTTGGGCTTGGGGGGGGGCACCTGGCTCCTTTGGCTTATTTCTTTTACCAGTTCCATGTACATGAGCACATGTCAGGTCTTGGTTGACCAGGCTTCTCTTGAAAGCATGAGGAGACTTTCCTGTGTTGACCTTCCTCCTTTTAGACTGGACACTGGTTGAAGTCCCGTAAGTGAACCTCCAAGATCTCCCTGAACAAGAAGACTGATGACTCACAGTCACAGGACATTTTGAGAGATGCCCTCACTGTTCCCTAGAACTTCAGTTGACTTTAGAGGGCAAGGGCCAAAAAATTGTCCCTCTAAATCCCTCTGACAAAATCAGATTAGAGCTTTTTTTTTTCTTTTCAAGATGGGGTCTCCCTGTAGCCCCAGCTGTCCTGGAACTCACTCTGTAGACCAGGCTGGCCTTGAACTCACAAAGATCCACCTGCCTCTGCCTCCCAAGTGCTAGAATTAAAGGTGTGTGCCACCACGCCTGGCAAATATACTTTTAATATTTAATTTTTTCTTTTTCTTTTTTGTCTTTTTGAGACAGGGTCTCCCTCGAACTCTGGCTGTCCTGAAACTTGCCCTTTAGACCAGTCTGGCCTTGAACTCACAGAGATCCACCTGCCTCTGCCTCCCAAGTGCTAGGATTAAAGATGTGTGCCACCACGCCCAGCTAATATTTAATTTTTTGAGACAGGATCACACTATATACCTTTGGCAGAGGTATCCCTGTCTCTTGAGTGGTGCGATTAAAGGCATGTGCCACCACATGAGGCTCAATATTTATTTTTAAGCATTGTATGTGTCTGTGTGTATCTGTCTGTCTGTCTGTGTATGTGGGTGTAGTTGCCCACAGAAGCTAGAGGTGTCACACTGAAGCCACAGGACATGGGTACTAGGAATTGAACCTGGATCCTTGGTAAGAGCATTACCCACTCTTAGCCACTGAACCATCTCTCCAGGTCTCATAAATATATTTATAAACACCTCTGACTCCTTCATCTTTACAAATCATATGGTCACTTGTGTTCATTTTCCATCACTGTGATTAAATACTGGGAGAGCCACCTTACAATGAGGAAGATTTATCTTGGCTCATAGTTTCAGATGCCTCGGTCCTAGCTGTTGGCACTGCTGTTTCTGAGGCTGTGAGGTGGGGAGCCCATGGGAAGAAAAGCTGCGCACCTCATGGCAACTGGGAAGAAGAGGGACATAGAAGAGGAGCTGATGCCTAACTTACCCTGCAAAGACCTAATTTCCTCCCACCTGTCCCTGCACCTCCTAACAGTTTCACAGGCTGGCAAACATGCCTTTAGTATATGGAGGGCATTTAGGAGCCAAACCATAGCATTACTGAATACTCCCATGGAAAGTAGAATAAAACAACCTCCTAACAGAAATGAGAGGGCTTGAAGTAATGCAGCTGGCATGAAAGAACGACATGGGATTTAACCTTATTGAGGAAGGAGACAAAGATGAAAGGGGGCTTTATCTATCAGCTCTCCTCTTAACCACGAGCGAGGCACTTGAGATTACAAAGGCAACACTGAGCTTTCAGGACCATGTTGCTATCAGGAGTGGAAAGAAAGGAACATATATCATCTTTTCTCTTCTGGTTCTAAAGTGGTGGTAAAATGCCTGCTTTTATTGGTTTAAAGCAGCCTAGCCATTGCCAAACAACAAATAAAGGAAATGACATATCTGTGCTCTCCTAAAATGCCACTTTCTTTGTGAAGTTGTTTGGAATTCCTGTTCAGAATACACAGCTTTGCTCCCCTGCCCTCTCTCATATGCTTTCTACTCCATTACTATTTGCAAACTATTTGCTAGTGTACTTGCAGGTGTTCTTTCACTAAGCTATAAACTTCCACAGCTCCAGGTCCAAGGCACTATTTCTCTGATCCCCACAGTGCTTATTAGACTGCTTTTTAAATGTCCAGTGCAAAATAAATGCTTGCAGAATAATTAAATATGACAGTGCCAGCTTCATGACTGGAGGTTAGGATGATCTGAGGCATTCTAATAAAGGCTGAAAGCAAAGGAGATAAGTAAATTACCCTTCTTCTTTGGCTGTTCTCTGTACCCCAATCTCTTTTCTCTATATTTGTTATCATTTCTGTATACTGAAGAGGAGACACCTTTAGAGATGTCCTCTTCAGAAAAAATTAAGAAAAAATTTTTATTTATTTTTTGTATGTGTATGAATGTACTATCTGCATGTAGGTTTGTGCACCGATGTCGTGCAATGCCGCGGAGGTCAGAAGAGGGTCTCGGATTCCCCTGGAACTGGAGTTCTCCTNTTCCAGAAAAAAAAGACAATCCCTATGAAAACTAGGATGACTTCTTCATATGTGGTGTTTCAGTAATCCTCTCTCTATCTAGCACAAGTCCAACAGAAGAACAACTAAAGGAACAGATACGCTAATTATCATAGCGTTAATTCAGTAATTACCTAGCAGGAAGAAAGATATTTCCTTTCCTCATGTAACGAACAAAAACTTTCCCAGTAAGAAATTATATATAGAAGTATAGCTGAGAAGGAATGATAGTTATATAAATAAAACACATCGAAGTGAAGGAAATATGGGCTGTTACGGCCGAAGACCCCTTCAAAAGAGCCAAAGTAATTTTGTTTATTTTTGACGAGCAAAGGTGAAATGTGTCTTATTTCATTTGTTAACAGGAGAAAGGGAGCATATCATGATATTATTAAAATACAGCTCAAAAGTTCTATGTCCCTCATACATTTATTTGTAGACATCAGAAATTTTTGTTACTTTCTTGGTCCAAAAAATGAATACTCTCCAACTAGCAAGTATGTTTAGGAAGTGTTTGACCCTCTCGCCTCAGCTGGCCTGGAACACTCACTCGTAGACCAGGCTAGCCTTAGGAACGTTAAAAGCAACAGACAAAATAGAATCATCACCAGATGAATAGAAGAGAGGAATGGGGACGTGTATATTTATACGACAGTGAAGGTGACCTTCCATGGCCAACAATAAACCTTTTCTGTACCTGAAAAACCAATTTGTGTCTTGATGTAAGAAGAGGCCCACCACTGACTCCATTTGAAAGTTATAGCCCACCATTTTTAGCAAGACTTTTGGGGAAAAACCCCCTGGCCCCCAATTCGGGGGAAAAGGTCAATTGATCAAGGTGAGTTGCTCGAGACCTCAAGAACAGACAATAAAATTTAAACTTGTCTAAAAATACACTGTTTGAATACTGTTGGTATGTGAGGGGGCAGGTGGAATGACCTCAAACATTTTCCATCATTCCAAGTTGCAGTGATTGTGTCTAAAGATAACGTTTTGTGTGTGGGGGCAGGTGGGTTGATCTAACCATGAGTTGTAACTCTGCTATTATCCAGTAAAGCTAGAAGTTACCCAATCCCCACTAAATTCCCCTTGACCCTGTATAAAAGGCCTGCGAGCCAAGTTATCAGGGTTGGAGACTTTTCCCTCCCACCCCAGCATGTTGGTTTACTTTTTCCCTGAAATAAAGTCTTGGTTTTTCCATCCTTCAGTGTGTCTGTTGTGGATTCTCGGACCCTAACAGAATCCGTGTGCCAGGAGCTTTCATCCACAGTGTGTGTGTGCATCCTCCTCCGCTGTGTGCTGAGGACTGTTTTTCCTTCTCTGTTAAAAGGAATTCAGTTAATAGATGAAATAAGGAGGAAAATGTGAAATCCTAACAGCACAAAAAAAGACTCAAGAGAAAGATGCAGGACAGTTATGATAGAGAACATGATCTGGGATGGTTTTGGGGTGGGGTGGGGGGAAGGGATAGGGGATATGCCTGAACAGAAATGAAAAATGATAATATGAAATACATAAAACATTAATTAAACTGTTAAATAAATAAATGGAATTCAGTGATTTTTGGTTTTTGTTATTTTCCCTCCTTCTTGAACCTCATAATATAGGGCAAGAACATCTGGTGACACTCTGTGTGGGCTCAAACACTGCTGCTTTTAGAATCCTCTTAGTTTCTTCCTGAGGCACGTGAAGAATGAATGCAGCACAAGTCATAGTAAGCATAAGCTACTTTCCTGTTAAATTTAATTTAATCTTGGAAATGTTCAAAAGATGAAGTATTTGAGAGTTGTCAGCATTGATATCATATTGAATATAAAACTAATTCTGGGGGTGGAGAGATAGCTAGCAGTTAAGAGCACCGACTGCTATTCAGAGGACCCGGTTCAATCCCAGCAAGCACCATCCACATGGCGCCAAGAACTGTCTGTACTACCAATTCCAGCTTGGGAGGCAGGGGCAGGTGGATCTTTGTGAGTTCAAGGCCAGCCTGGTCTACAGAGTGAGTTCCAGGACAGCTGGGGCTACAGGGAGACCCTGTCTCGAAAAGACCAAAAAAACAAAAAAGAAAAGCCTGCTTCATATTTCTTATGTGTTTATCAGTTTATGCTAAGAGCATATGAATTCTAAGCCTTAAATTAGGAACATCACAATCAGAGACTACAAATTTATTTCTTGTTGGGTTGGTATAAATTAAAGGAAGAAAAATTTCTCCTCATAGGGCTGAGGCTGCATAGGAATTCTAAACTATTTTTGGTAACTGTCATTTTCTATTACCAAAGAATATAGAAAGTAAAAAGAATCAAAATATGGGCTGTCAGTTGTGCAATGAATTTTGAACGTCACCTTATCTTAGTTTTCTGTGGAGATATTCCATGTAGCAATCATAGAAAGCCAATTTAAAATCTATTTTTTTGGGTCTTTTTGAGACAGGGTCTCCCTTTAGTTCCAGCTGGCCTGGAGCTCACTATGTAGACCAGGCTGGCCTTGAACTCACAGAAATCTGCCTGCCTCTGCCTCCCGAGTGCTGGGATTAAAGGCATGCACCACCATGCCCAGCTTTAAAATCTATTTTTATTGGATACATGTTGTATTAAATGGTAAACATTAGGGGAATTACATCATTTTACATGTCATTAAAACCCTGTATTTAGTAGAAAACAGAACATTTCTATGATGTTGGAGGATTCGTTATCTTCCTTGACATCATTTCTTCTGGGCACTCACGTAGGTAGCGGCAGCCTGTCACTTATAGTCCCTGTCATTCCCTGTTCTAACTCATTAAACCCCAGTGTTTCCTAGAAGTATATAGTCCACACAGAAATCCTGCTACAAGTCAGGAAAAATCTATTCAAAGGGGCAGAAATTGATATGGAACTCATGAAGCATGAAGGCCACAGTAAACTGCCACCTACACTGAAGTCATATTTTTCAGGCTGACAGTGTGTGTGGGCAGAAGCAGCAGGAATCTCTGTTTAGATCTTACAGTTGGGAGTTTACTTCATATTGACTGGCTTCTCTTTAGCTGCCAAAGGATGAAGAAAGTTCAGAAGCGTAATCAAGTTGGCAAACACACACACACACACACACACACACACACACACACACACACCTTTCTCTCTCTCTAAAAAAAAAATCCCTAATCAGTTGAAAATACATACATACAGTTTACATAAAGAGGCTCCATTCAAAACCAAGTTCTTTGGATCACTTTGCTTCTTTATTCTTTTCTATGATACTAAAAATCTAGGACTCAAGGATCACATCCATAAATATACTTTTTTTTTTTGGTCTTTTTGAGACAGGGTCTCCCTGTAGCCCCAGCTGTCCTGGAACTCACTCTGTAGACCAGGCTGGCCTTGAACTCACAAAGATCCACCTGCCTCTGCCTCCCAAGTGCTAGAATTAAAG
>VZQC01005031.1:705934-759802 GCA_009823505.1 Rhizomys pruinosus
AGCCTTTTGGTTATTACGAGAAGGCCCCGGCCATATATTCTTTCTGTATACCTGCTCTGCTGAAGGGGGTATAGTTGAAGAATACGAAAAAAAGGGGATTTCCGGCGGAAAACCAAGATCATCTGGTTCTTCTGTCTTTAGTTCCATGTGGATGACTGGTGTTTAGTCTTGGTATTGATAGGTGGCAGGTTGGTGGCAGTTTTCCCTTCTCAACTGAAGACCATGCTGTTAAGTTTTATGAGTGAGTTGTGGGGTTGGTTTTGGAAATACCCTAAGAGGCATGGTGTCACAGTGCACATAAATCCCAGTACCCATAGGGGGCCTCGTAAGTGCATTGAGCTAAGGACTGTACTCATGTTGTCAGGGAATTGGAAAAAACGTTTTAGTTTACACAGGGCTCCTCAGATGTAGACATCATAACATGATCAATAGGTCTGGGGGCAGAGGCAACGAAGTGGTATTTTCTCTAGCATGGGCACAGTGGACTCTCTCTATCTCTTGAATAATAAAGTATAAGTTATTTTATTTTATTTTAGAGTTATACTTCCTTTGGGGTGTTTAAAAACCATACAGTTAGCTCAGATATAATTAATTTATTTGTGTAAGAGAGTGAGTGGTTTGGTCATGGGGGGTTCACTGTTGGTTTGGGGGGGGGGTCACCTGGGCTCCTTGGCTTTTCTTTTACCAGTTCTCATGCTACATGAGCACATCGTTCGAGAGTCTTGGCTTGCCACCAGAGCTCTCTTGAAAGCATAGAGACTGTCTGTGTACCTTCCTTTCCTCTTTCAGGGGTGGACACTGGTTGAAGTCCCGTAAGTGAACCTCCAAAGATCTCCCTGAACAGAAGACGATGACCACACATAGAGGACATTTGAGAATTGCCCTCACTCTTTCCCCTAAGACTTCAGTTGACTATTAGAGGGCAAGGGCAAACAAAAATTGTCCCTCGTAAATTCCCTCTGACAAATCGATATTAGAAGCTTTTTTTTTTTTTTTCTTCTAAGATGGGGTTCCCCTGTAGCCCCAGCTTCCTGGAACTCACTCTGTAGACAGGCTGGCCTTGAACTCCAAAGATCCACCTGCCTCGCCTCCCATAAGTGCTGGGATAAAGGTGTGCACCACGGCCGCTCGATTAGAGCTTTTTAAGTAGGTGTTAAGACCTCCAAGCAGGGTCAAGCTGTATTAATTTGGATTTTTAATTACTATATAACATACATGAATATATATAAAAAAAAATATTAAAAAAAGCATTTTTTGTTTTTTTTTGTGTCTTTTAGAAGACAGGGCTATCCCTGTAGCCAGCTTGTTCCTGGAACTCCGTATCAGACCCGGGCTGGGCCTTGAACTCAAATAGATCCCCTCTGCCGCCCCGGCCTCCCAAAGTTCGCTAGCATTAAAGGCGTGCCATAGGCTCTGGCTATTTAAGCATTTTAATAATCCTGATTGTGAGCAACAACAGTCTAACCATACTAACTTGGGGAGGAAAGGTTTCATTTTTTACAGGTCTCCCAGTCATTAGGTTCATTACTATAGGGCGACCCAGGTAGGAACTCAGGTGCAAACCTGGCAGGTTCGGCAGTGCAGCACAGGTGTCGTCCTCCTCCTCCGCAGTCCAGGAATTCCAGAATCCGTTGCCCGTTCCCATGAGTAATGCCAACGTAGAGTTGTGAACATTCGATCGGCACCCCCGTGGGTGGGGACGAGCTCTGCTAGCAGCGAGGTTCATTACAACTATAGCTCCTAAGTCTTAAAATGCTCAGCGCTTGGGATCATGGAACCCATTCAAAGGAAACAGAAGAATTGACCAGAGTCCAAGCAAAACAGCTCCAGAAAAGTAACTGTTTTGCTTCTCATCCACGTGCCCCTTTTCTAAGCCCAGGGAACATCTGCGGAAGGACGGGGGTGGTTGTGAGTAGATTATGTAGGGCGCGATTGGGATCCGGTGAATGATTGACTGAAACACAGCAATAGTTGGAGACACTAATCTTGATCCAACTTACTGAACAATAAACCTGTCACCGTCCCTGGATGGTGGGGCTGTGTGGGGGATTTGGCACAACAGCCTGCAAATTGGTTTTACATGAGGGATGCTTGTACTCATAAATTATCACTTATTGCTAAAAAATGAAAAAAAAAACTGAGAAAGATGCAGGACAGTTATGGCAGAATGCATGATCTGGGATGGGGTGGGGTGGGATGGGGGGGAAGGGAAAGGGAAATATGCCTGAACTGAATTGGAAAATGATGTATGAAATACACAAAGTATCAATAAAAAAAAAAAAGAAGAAAGAATTTATCCCACAAATAATAACACTGAATCTCTAAGATAATATTACAAACAATTATCTCTGTTAGGTCTGGGCTTCCCAGAATCCCAAGGGACACACACGCCCACTTCCTCCAGAGGCTGTCGATCTTCTGACCACTTCCTCTGTACCTGAGGCCCTGCCCCATGGCTATAAGTGGGTGGGCCCCAGGCGCCATCTCTCTCTCTCTCTCTCTCTCTCTCTCTCTCTCTCTCTCTCTCTCTCTCTCCTCTCCCATGCTGCTCTGTTCCACCACATGTCTGCAGGCGACCCTTGCTGGTAATTCCACATGGAAGTAAATCATGTGCCTTTTTATCTGGGGGCTAGGTGCGTGTCCCTTTTTATAACATAATAATCTCAAATAAAACAGTCAAAATTATAACTTTTGAAACTGTCTTCACAGTACCAAGAGTCTCTAGTTCTGGAACACAATTTCCTTGTAATTATGAAAATAATTAATTTTAGTGATGACACTTTATAAAAGTTGTACCAAGTTCTGAAAGATTCTTAATATTTTATAACTACGTTACAGAGTTCTTAAAAGCCAACAGTACTTCATACACACACATATGAGGTTCTTATCTTAGTATTTGTACTGAATGGAGCACACATACATTGCTGCCAAACATAAAGGAGAAAGCATCTTCAGAAACGTCATTTGCATTCTAATATGGTAAATATCCCTAACTGGGTTTCAAACTCAACAAGTGATGGAAAACAGAATAATATATCCTATTTTTACTAAAACCTAACCATAACTAAAGTTACAATACTAAAGTTAAAGACAGTTTCATTAAGGGAGAGGCTAGCAAATCAGATGGCAGGAAATAGTCTTATTAAGGCAATACAGCTTATTTATTTATTTATTTATTTATTTATGTTATCACTAGTCTTCTGGATTTTTGGGTGTCCTTTCTCTTGGCACTTTTTTTTTTGTGTATAGTGTACTGTCTGCATGTAGGTTAGTGCACCCATGTCATGCAATGCCACAGAGGTCAGAAGAGGCTGTCAGATTCCCCTGGAACTGGAGTTTAAAGACAGTTCTCAGCCACCATGTGGGTGCTGGAAATCAAACCTGGGTCCTCTGAAAGAGCAGTTGGTGCTCTTAACTGCTGAGCCATCTCTCCAGCCCCCAAGGTAATACAATTTAACAATTGACAATATCAAAAGCATGAAGTAAAGTATAAGAAAAATGGTATTCAAGAACTTAGAGAGAATGAGAGAGGAAGGCAGAAGTACGGCCACATTCCAGGCTCAGGGCAGTGGTGTACACACAAAAGCATATGGTAATTTTATAAAATAAACATAATAGAGTCTAAAGGTAGTTATTTTGACACATTGTAGTTGTCTCTTTCTAGGGTGTTTTATTGGATGGAAGAAATTATCTTAATGGCCTTTGGGGATGAGTTTTTTTATATATATAAATAAAATGTAGTCATCTCCTTCACTTTGGGGGCAGGCCCAGAGATGTGCCCTGTTACATACCCCAATTTTTTTTTTTTTGGTCTTTTCGAGACAGGGTCTCCCTGTAGTCCCAGCTGTCCTGGAACTACATACCCCAATTTCTTCACATACTCTAGGTATCCAATGAGGATCTCATGGTAAACAGCTGTCCAGAGGCAGCGGGGCTGGAAGAAATGAATACTGTCCAGATAAGATATGTACACATGCCTCGTGCTTGGTGGGGGGCAGTCAGAGCCATATTCTGTACATGCATCCCCCAAAAACACACATCCACTCCATAGATCTCCTCAGAGGCAAAGAGTGCTTTGGTTTGATATGGGAAAGATTCAGACATTTCTCCCGAGTCCACAAACCTTGATTTCATCCCAGGCTTGACATCCACAGTCTTGTCTGAGCTTGCTACCACTCTGACAAAAACCTCCCCAGCTTCAGGGTGATTCTGGCACCTGAAAAACTTGTTCACTCAGTCTTCCAAGTGGTTTCCCAACCGTGTGGTCTGCAGTCTCTTAGCACTGAATTTGTTCTCTTTATGAGGTCTGCCACTTTTCTTCAAGCAGTTGTCACACACAAAACCTGCAGGCCAAATGATGTCATAGTGCAGAACACAAATCTGATGCATTTTCTGCCCACAATCCTTGCAATCAACAAAAGGTTCAGGATCTAAGGTATCATTTTTCTTTTTTTCAAACTGATCCTTGGAAATCGTCGTTGGGAAGGGTCGTCACCCAGGGTCACATTCTCTCCCTGGATCTCTGTGAAACACTTCTCACAGAAATGATACCTATTCTGATAGCTGTAGTAGGCAGCATCTCAGGGAATTGTACATAGCTGCTTCCCATAGCAACACAAAGTCTTTGGGGAAAACTCATACTTGCATCCACAGCAATATCCAAGAGACTGCATGACAGGGTCAATTTCTTGCTCAAAGACCTCTGCGAGTTTACTGCAAAATTTGTAGACCTGGGATGTCTTACGATTATATAGCCAAGCATTGTTGAACATAAGCCAGACATCATCCACATGCTGCCAGGGTTCTTGGTACTGCCCTGTATCCAGCTTCCGCTTGATAGTAGAAAGGTCCATGGGATTCTTCACAATGTCAAAATAATCTGGAATTCCTAGGAGCTGGGGATCTACATGTTGTTGAAAAGGAAAAGAGTCTGGATCCTGTAGATAGAGTGCTTCTAGAGTTGGCATAAGCGCCTGACGTAGCTCTTCAGGTTTAAAGATTTTCTTGCGTGGCTGAGAAGGGGATGTTGACTGAGAGGCTGCACCATTTGCACCATTCTCCTCCTCTTCTTTAGCTTCCACTTTTACTTCAGGTTTCTTTTCTTCCACTTCCATTGGCTCTGACTTCTGCTCTGCTGTGTCTGTTTCTTCTTTAACTTGGGAAGATCCTTGCAAATCCTCCTCCATCATCTCAGACCGAAGTTCCCTCTTGGATTCACCAGGATCAGGCTCAGTATCATCTGTCTGGACCTCTGCCTTCATCTCCAGCACAGGCATGGCAGGTCCTGGCTGCTGGGAGCTGGATTCAGCATTGGCCACGGAGGAGGGAGTGGGGTGCTGGCTGCTGCCTGTGAAAGCGGTGAGCCAGGAGGCTGCTTGTGTACAGGCGCTGGCTGCTGTTGTGATGACTGTGGGGTAGCCACAGATGGGGGCTGCTCTGGTGTTCGAGGCTATGGGGTCACCTGGGCCTGTGCTGCTGCCTGGACTGTAGGGGTGCTCTGTGTTCGGGCAGCACTGAGCCAGGGGTTGGCGTGGGAGTCTGCCCAGATGACACAGGCGTGGATGGCTGAGTGGGAGCTGCTGGCTGGGGAGGTGTCATCCCAGGTGGTGTTGGGTGTTGGAGAGAGGGCATGCTGGCAGCTGTGGAGGCAGGAGGCGGAGTTGGGTACAACGATGACTGTCACTGGTGGGCAAGGCAGCTGGCTGGCCTGGGGTGCCAGCATGGTCAGAGGGTTAGGAAGAGCACCACCAGGCACTTGGCCCTGTGACATGCCTGTCTGGGTTGCTGGCTGCCCCATGCTCACACTATTCACATTCATTGCCCCACTGGATGATGAGAACCGGCTCTGTGGCAGAAACTGGTTCTGAGCGGGTGCCTGGGCCATCAGGTTGTTGGCGTGGGTACTCATCATGTTCGGAGGCTGAGGCATCGGGGAAGGAGAAATGGCCATGCCTGGAACTGAAGCCATGCTGTTCATCTGAACAGAGTGGTTCATGGGGGAGGCTGCACGTGGTCCCATGGGCGCTCGTGGCAACTGGACATTCCCCAAGGATATTGGGTTAAATGAATGGGATGAGTTTTTATAAGGTACCCCAGAGAAACCATGTGGTACTGTGTCCAACCCAAGTGCCAGAATATGGATGAGTCTAAGGATTTTTAAATTGGTCTCTGGCCAGAGGGACAAAAGCACAGCCATCAGAAGCCCATTTAAGTAAAAGAAAAGAAATATGTTAATAAATATTTAGTAAGGAAGGGTCAAAATTAGATCTTCAGAGGCCTGAAAGCAATAAAAAACAAAAGATCAGCCTGCTTCCTGCCTCCAAAGTGCTGGGATTAAAGGCATGTACTACTATGCGAGCTCTGCAGAACTTGGATTCATTGGGTCATTCATTATCCTAGGGTTGGATTTAATCCAAGATAGAAGTTCAAAGCCTTTTAGTCAGCAAGAAGTAAGTTTTTGGCTCAGGATTTCTGTGTTTGAGTTGTAAGTTGGCTCACAGAAAAGTAATCAGAAACTAGCCTGGCTGGAGACAAGAAAGAGCCTTGAAATAGGAGATGTGAGATCCAAGGTTATGCTGTGACCCGATCTCGAGCAAATTATTTAAAGTCTCATCTGTAAAGCAAAAGAGTAGACTGTGGTGATTTCCCAGAGCCTCCACCTGCACTATCAATGTTTAATTGTCTAACATTTTTCTTTAAGTCACTGATCAGTTCATTCAATTGAATACCTTCAATGAACATTAAACAAGAAGTAAAATTAACATTGCCTGCCCTCAAGGAGTTGACAAGCCAGTGGGAAGGGTAAAAGGCTTTGCCAGTGGCTCTTTCCCTGGGCTAGGAACAGGCGCTTGTTCATCTATTCAGATTCTAAACAAAAGTCACAGGAGCCAACAAGGAATGAGCAAGGGAAAGAGGAGGAACACTACAGAAGCAATTAGAAGGAAGAGAGGAAAATTATGGTTTCATTTTACTAATGTTTAATATCTATTCTTAATACCCTGAGGGTTACACCCATGGTCTTATGCTGGCTAGGCACACGTTCTGCTTTTTAGAGAATTCATGCAATGTATTTTGGGCTTTTTTTTTTTTTGAGACAGGGTCTTCCTATAGTTCTGGCTGGTCTGGAACTATATAGAACATTTGGAACTATGTGTAAAAGAGACCCACCTGCCCCTGCCTCCCAAACCCTCAGATTAAAGGTATACATCACCATGCCTAGCCATACAATGTATTTTGACCATATTCACCCCAACTCCTCCCCCATCTCCTCAAAGATCCACTCCCACCACACTACCCCTCCAAGTTCACGAAGTCTTTTTTATATTTTATTTTATTTTATTTTATTTTATTTTATTTTTTGTCTTTTTGAGACAGGGTCTCCCTGTAGCCCCAGCTGTCCTGGAACTCACTCTGTAGACCAGGCTGGGCTTGAACTCACAAAGATCCACCTCTGACTCCCAAGTGCTAGGATTAGAGGCATGAGCCACCCCGCCTAGCTGAAGTCTTTTTTTTTTCAGGAACTGGAGAGATGGTTCAGTGGTTAAGATCTGCTCTACCAGACGACCAGTTCCCAGAACCTATAAGGTGGCTAACAACTGTCCACAACTCCAGTTCCAGGGGATCCAACATTTTCTGGCTTCCGTGGGCACCACATGATCATGGTACACTTATATACATGCAGGCAAAACCACAAACACATAAAAAATATAAATGAGCCAGGCATGGTGGCGCACGCCTTTAATCCTAGCAGTCAGGAGGCAGAGGCAGGAGGATCTTTGTGAGTTCAAGGCCAGCCTGGTCTACAGAGTGAGTTCCAGGACAGCTGAGGCTACAGGGAGACCCTGTCTCAAAAAGATTAAAAAAAAAAAAAAAAAAAGACTAAGTAAAAATTAAAACTCATTAAGTCCAGGGCTGGAGAGATGGCCTAGCGGTTAAGAGCGCCGACTGCTTTTGCTCTTGCAGAGGACCTGGGTTCGATCCCCAGCACCCACATGGCGGCTGAGAACCATCTTTGACTCCAGTTCCAGGGGCATTTGATGCCTTCTTCTGACCTCCATGGTATTGCACGACACGGGTACACAGACTTACATGCAGACAGTATGTTCATACATATAAAAAATAAATAAATAAAATGATAAAAAAAATAAAACTCATCAAGTCCAATTTGTGGGGGGCCATCCATTGGATCATGGTCAACTTACAAGGGGGGTCACACTCTTAAAAATGGCTCTCTCAGCAGTGATCAATTAGTAGAAGCTCCTCAACTAGGGGGTGGGGTAAATGATTACCTCCCCCCTCCCTTCTGGGATTTAAAAAATATTTTTACTTTATGCGTATAAGAGTATTTCCTCTATGTGTGTAAGTAGACCTTGTCATGCAATGCCCTCAGGGGTCAGAAGAGAGCATTGGATCCTTTGGAACTGGAGTCATCCATGGCCTTTAGCTGACATGTGGGTGCTAGGAATCAAACTTGGGTCCTCTGCAAGAGGTCCAAGAGCAGCCATCTCTCTAGCCCTTCTCTGCTGGGATTTTGTCTGGCTTGATCCTGCACTGGTCTTGTGCATACTGTTATAACCACCGTGAGTTCATATGAGCAATGCCCTGTTTTCCCTGAAACCACTTTCACTGTAGTCATTCAGTGCCTCTAGCTCTTATAATCTTTCTGTCCTCTCTTCCAGAATCATCCCTGCGCCTTGGGAGGAGAGAATGCAATAAAAATGTTTCATTTGGGGGGCTGGAGGGATGGCCTAGCGGTTAAGAGCACCGACCGCTCTTGCAAAGGACCCGGGTTCGATCCCCAGCACCCACATGGCGGCTGAGAACTGTCTGAAGCTCCAATTCCAGGAGAGCTCCAGTTCCAGGGGAATCTGAGACCCTCTTCTGAACTCTGCGGCGTTGCACGACACGGGTGCACAGACTTGCATGCAGACAGTACATTCATACACATACAGAAATAAATAAAATTAATAAAAAAATGTTTCATTTGGGGCTGGGCACTCTGTAGTACCCCACCTCTTTTTAATCTGTTTATTTTATTTTGGAATTTTGAGATGAGGCCTTAATAAGCTGCTCAGAGTGGTTTCATACTGTGAGTCCCCTGTCACAACCTTGAAAATGGCTGGGAATTACAGGCATGCATCATTACACTTGGCCCACAAATTTCCCGTGCACTATACTGAACACTGTGAGATCCTGGGACTGTAGTTCAATCAGATCCATGAAGCTTATTCAGCTTATGCACATTCTTTTTTTTTTTTTTTTTTTTTTTGTCTTCTCAAGACAGGGTCTCCCTGTAGCCCCAGCTGTCCTGGAGTTCGCTTTATAGACCAGACTGGCCTTGAACTCACAAAGATCCACCTGCCTCTGCCTCCCAAGTGCTAAGATTAAAGGTGTGCGCCACCATGCCTGGTGCTTATGCACATTCTGCATAGAAAGAACACATTAAACAGGTGATGATTGGCTGAGCCCAGACTTAAAGGCAGATGACAACTGGGTCAGCCAGCATAGAAGGGGCCCATGGTTCAGCCAGGAAGCTTGGATAATTTTTTTTTTTTTTTTTTTTTTGGTCTTTTCGAGACAGGGTCTCCCTGTAGTCCCAGCTGGCCTGGAACTCACTATGTAGACCAGGCTGGCCTCGAACTCACAAAGATCCACCTGCCTCTGCCTCCCAGAAGCTTGGATAATTTTAAGACTGAAAAAGGGTTGTGGCTGAAGTTTAAAAAAACAGTTACCTGTGCAAAGTCTAGGATCCAAGCAGAGCCGAACTGAAAGTGATTTTGCTCAAGGGGACAGTGGGAAGTCTGGAAACAGTTCTGACTGTCAAGACTGGAGAGGAGGGCACTGAAAACCTGTGGGGGTAGAGAAAACCTGCACTAGAGTTGTGTTCTAGTTTCTCTTCAATTGCTGTGACAAAACACTGTGACCAATACAAGCTTGGGGAGGTGTGCTGTCTAGCTTTGGTGTCAACTTGACACACCTGGGTTGAGGGAGACTCACTTGGGCATTGGCTCCATTGGACTGTTCTGTGGCCACATCTGTGGAGTATTTTCTTATTGTTGGGTGATGTTGTAAAGAGGGATCAGCTACAAGGGAACAAGACAGACTCAATTTTTCTATTTTGTGGAAACACCCCCCCTCCTCAGATTCCAGGAAAAACCACAGAATATCTCAATAGCTAGCAGGGAAGACCAAATGTTGTTTGTTGAAAATAACTAACAGGGAAAGACCAAAGGTTAAACATGTTTGTTATTCTGCCAGGATGTACTCAATGAATAAAGACCACCCCCCCCATGGCGCCACCAAAGCCGACCATCAGTTTAAAAAATCATGCTTCTGGGGCTGGAGAGATGGCCTAGTGGTTAAGAGCACCAACTGCTCTCGCAGAGGACCCAGGTTCGATCCCCAGCACCCACATGGCGGCTGAGAACCATCTTTGACTCCAGTTCCAGGGGAATCTGACACCCTCTTCTGACCCCTGCAGCATTGCATGACACAGGTGCACCAACCTACATGCAGACAGTACATTCATACACATACAAGAATAAATAAAAAGTTTTTTAAAGAAATCATGCTTCCTTAGTCCCTATGAATCAATAACAAAATGCCAAAGCTGGAAAAATTCCCTGCTTGCGATTTTTCCCTTTTAGAAACCCATCTCCCCTAGACCAAGTGCTGCTCTCTCCTCTCCACTGCATCAGACAGGATAGCAGCCCAAATAAAGACTCTTTGTATTTACATAGGAGCCGCATGTCCTGGTGGTCTTTTGGGAGTCCCTGTGATCTGGGCATAACATATGGGGGCTCGTCCTTCTGGGAATCCCCAGACCCTCAGGACCCGGATCCGAAGAGTCTACTGGCCAGTAAGTGTCTCAGTCTTGTCCTCTGTCTTTTGTCTTCTCTGTGCTCTTTGTTTCAATCAGACCTGGAAGCAGTGGAAATGGCGCTATAATGGCCTAGAGTGGATGCACTGGTGGGTCAAAAAGCCGAATGGCTCAGAAAAACGTTTCTGACCTGGGGGGGAGGGGCGGATGAGGTGCCCACCCAACAGAATAAGTTTTTGTGCAGAGGTGGACGAGGTGCCTGCCCAGCCAAACCAAGCGCTTGGATTTTTCTGTCTTCAGTTGCACTGTGACCTGAATGTTGGTTTGTCTGTTTTGTGTCTCGTGTCGATTGTTCTCAGTGTTCCTTAGACTTTGATGGATGTTACGGGACAGACTGCTTCTTCCCCCTTGGACTTAGTTGTAGCCCATTTTAAGGATGTAAGAACTAGGTAGGGCTCATGACTTACCTGTGAAGACTAAGAAAGGAAAGACGACTGGGATGGCCGCTGGGAGGGACTCTTCACCTCCCCGGGATTCAGGCCATGGAAGACAAGGTGTTCCAGAGAGCACACGGGCACTTTGATCAGGTCCTGTTCATAGTCGTTTGGAAGAGCCTCGTTGTCAACCCTCCTCCCTGGATTCAACCCTTCATTAAACCCTTTCTTCCTCCAATCCCAATTCCAATCCCCCAAACTAACTCTGAGTCTCCTACAGGGAAGGTAGCCATTCTAGTGACTAATGAAAGCAAACCCCCTAATAGAGGGACCCCTTTGTACCCTGTCGTACAGGATCAAACTCCAGAAGAACTTCTCTTCCCTCCACCACCCTATCGACCCCCCCATCTAACCCTCAGAGAAGGGAAAGGAGGGGCTCCCCAATTCTTGGCCTGGTTTCTGTTGCTGCAACCTCGACCTTAGAGGCGGAGGAAGGGCCTTCCAATGGGACAAGGAGCAGGAGAGCCATGTCACCCAAATGGGGGGGGCAGAGGCAGATTCCACCATCTTGCCTCTGAGGGCAGCAGGGCCAGTGGATCAACATGGAAACCAACCCCACCAATACTGGCCTTTTGCCACTGCCAGTCTCTATAACTGGAGATCTCAAAATGCCCGGTTCTCCGGGAATCCCAGGGACCTCATTGACCTTTTAGACATGGTTCTCTTCACCACCAGCCGACTTGGGGTGATTGTCAGCAGCTTTTACAGGTTCTCTTTACCATTGAGGAATGGGAATGCATTATTCTGGAGGCTCAAAAGAATGTCCCAGGGGACAAAGGTACCCCCACTCTGAATGCGGCAGACATCCATGATGGGTTCCCCCTAAGGAGACCCAACTGGGATTACAATGCGGGTGAAGGTAAGGGACACCTCCTAGTCTATCACTGGGCTCTGTTGGCAGGTCTCAAAGCGGCCGCTAGACAGCCAACAAATTTGGCTAAGGTTTATGATGTTAGGCAAGGATCTGATGAAAGTCCAGCGGCTTTTCTTGAACGGATCATGGAGGGTTTCTACCGTTACACCTGTATAGACCCTGAGCAGCCACAGAATTCTGGCACGGTGGCCCTGGCCTTCGTCACTCAGTCAGCAGTTGATATAAGAATGAAACTACAAAAGCAGGAAAGACTGGGGAGAAATCATTAAGGGATCCAGTGGAGATAGCTGAGAGAGTCTATAACAACACGGAGTGCACCGAGGAAAGACAGGTTGGAACAGGAAAGACACTGAACAGAGACTTGGCTAAAGTCCTCTTGGCTAATAGCGCATAGGATCCAAAGGAAAGAAGGTGATGACTTCTGGGAATTGTAGAGGGAAAAGAACCTAGGAACAACTGCAGAGCACCATTGGGTAAGAACCAATGTGCGTATTGTGAGGAAGAAGGACACTGGGCCAGGGACTGCCCTGAAAAAAGGGCAAACCAGGTCCTGGTCACTGAACGGGATTGAGGGGGTCGGGGTTTGGAGTCCCTCCCTATCCCAGGGTAACCTTAGAGGTGGGGGGAAAGCCCCTGGATTTCCACGTTGATACTGGGGCTCAGCACTCGGTGCTCCTGAATTCAGAAGGCCCAATTTCTCAAAAGAAATCCTGGGTCCAAGGGGCCACAGGTATTAAGTAATATTCATGGACTACCCAAAGAACCGTTGAGCTGGGAATGGGCTGGGTAACCCACTCATTCATGGTTATTCCCCAGTGCCCATACCCCCTGCTAGGAAGAGACTTACTGGCCAAGATGAGAGCCCAAATTTATTTTGATGAAAAGGGAGCACGCCTCTTAGACAAGGAAGGCAGCCCAATTCAAGTCTGAACTTAAAAATTTTTTTTTAATTACTTATTTATTTATAATTTTTTTATGTGTATGAATGTACTGTCTGCATATAGGTTGGTGCACCCATGTCATGCAATGCCATGGAGGTCAGAAGAGGGTGTCAGATTCCCCTGGAACTGGAGTTAAAGATGGTTCTCAGCCGCCATGTGGGTGCTGGGGATTGAACCTGGGTCCTCTGCAAGAGCAGTCAGCACTCTTAACCACTGAGCCATCTCTCCAGCCCCTCAAGTCTTAACTCTTAAAATGGCATCAGAGGCTGAATACGGTTGTATGAGTCTCTGGTTGTTCCTGAACAATGCATAGAAGCCTGGCTAAAAGATTTTCTCCAAGCCTGGGCAGAAACCGGTGGCATGGGCCTAGCCCAACACCGGCCCCTGGTATTCATCAAACTCAAACCAGGGGCAGACCCAGTCAGGGTCTGCCAGTACCCCATGTCTCAAGAGGCATGCAGAGGGATCACACCCCACATCTGCAGATTATTGGCTCAGGGAGTTCTCAGGCCCTGCCAATCAGCCCGGAACACCCCCCTACTACCAGTCAGAAAGCCAAACTCGGACGACTATCGTCCAGTACAGGATTTGATGGACATACACCCTACCGTGCCTAACCCTTACACTTTATTGAGCTCATTATCTCCAAATCAGAAATGGTATTCTGTGCTAGATTTGAAGGACACATTCTTCAGTTTACCCCTCGCTCTGGGGAGCCTCCTTTGAATGGTATGACCCCAATGAAGGCCTAAATGGACAACTCACCTGGACCCGCTTGCCATAGGGATTTAAACACCTTCCCACTATTTTTGATGAGGCCCTGCATGAAGACCTGGGTGAGTACTGGGTCAGTAACCCTAATGTTACTCTCCTCAATACGTGGATGATCTTTGGTCGCGGTGGAATCTAAGGAACAGTGCCAACCGGGAACCCAGAGACTCTTGCAAACGTTAGGGAGGTTAGGACACAGGGCCTCAGCAAAGAAAGCCCAACTCTGCAAAACGGAGGTGACATACCCTGGGAATATCCTGATTGTCCAATGGTGATTATCACCAGCAAGGAAGGAGACTGTCCTCCAGATCTCCACCCCAAAAAACCTGTGCCAGGTGAGGGAGTTTCTAGGGTCGGCGGGATTCTGCAGATTATGGATTCCAGGTTTTGCTGCGATGGCCAGGCCACTGTACGAGGCCACCAGAGAAACAAAAAATGGGTTTATTTGGACACAGGAACAACAGGCTTTTGAAAGAATAAAGCAAGCCCTGTTGTCTGCCCCGGCACTTGGGCTGCCAGACATTACCAAGCCGTTCCACCTGTATGTGGATGAGACCAAAGGAGTGGCAAAGGGGTATTGACTCAGATTCTGGGGCCCTGGAAGCGACCACTGGCATATCTGTCAAAGAAACTTGACCCAGTAGCCCCAGGATGGCCACCATGCCGACACATCATTGTGGCCATAGCTTTACTGGTAAAGGACACTGATAAACTGACTCTTGGCCAGAACCTGCTAGTAATGACCCCACATGCTATTGAAGAGGTCCTCAAGCAACCCCCAGATGGACGGCTCAGTAATGCTTGCATCACCCACTATCAGGACCTATTAATCAACCCTGGCCGGGTAATCTTCCAACCCCAGTATCCCTGAACCCTGCTACTGTTCTGCCTGATCCTGACCTAAATCAGCCAGTTCATCAATGCGAGGTGATCTTAGCTCAGGTGCACGGAATTTGGCCTGACTTAATGGACTCACCCTTGCCAAGGGCTGACTTGACCTGGTATACAGACAGGAGCAGTTTCATCTGAAACGGCCTCAGGAGAGCAGGAGCAGCAGTGACCACGGAAACTGAGGTAATCTGGCCCGGCCACTCCCCCCAGGTACCTCGGCCCAAAAGGCTGAACTGGTCGCTTTAACACAAGCCCTGATGATGAGCAAGGGACGGGATGTCAACATCTACACAGACAGCCGGTACGCTTTTGCTACCGCTCACATACATGGGGCTGTCTACCAGGAAAGAGGGTTGCTGACAGCAGAAGGAAAAGCCATTAAAAACAAAGAAAAATAGTTCGATTGCTGAGAGCCCTCTGGCTTCCCCTGAAGATAGCCAATCCTCCATTGCCCAGGGCACCAGAAAGGCACTTCACCAATGGCCAAGGGTAATAATCTAGCAGACAAAATGGCCAAAGAGGTGGCTCTACAAGAAGCTACCTTCTCAGAATTGGCTATCACCTTACCGAAGCCACTGAATCCTCACTTACCAGAACATCAATCTACTCAGAAGAAGACTGGAAATGGGCAGAGAACAAACCTATGAGTCAACGTGTGGAGGGTTGGTGGCACTCAGCCAAAGGTAAGCTCATTCTGCCTAACTCTTTGGCACGGTCCATTCTTACCAGGATCCACAGAATGACCCACATGGGCACCAGATGAATGGCTGATATGATTTGACAGTCCAGAGTAATGTTCAAGGACATGCATAGCACTTTTGAGGAGATAGTCTTAAAATGTAAAGCTTGCCAACTGACTAATGCAGGCCACACTTCCAAACACCCAGGCTCCCGCATGTGAGGTAAGCGACTGAAGGCCTATTGGGAGATTGATTTTACAGAAGTCAAACCAGGAAAGTACGGTTTGTTCCTGCTAGTGTTCGTGGACACCTTCTCGGGATGGACGGAGGCATTTTCCACTAAATCAGAGACCTCAAAAATAGTGGCTAAGAAACTGTTAGAAGACATTCTACTCAGGTATGGTTTCCCGCATATGATGGGGTCAGACAATGGACCAGCTTTTGCATCCAAAGTAATTCAAGACATAGCTAGATTGATTGGGGCAGATTGGAAACTTCATTGTGCCTACCAGCCCCAGAGTTCAGGGCAAGTGGAAAGGATGAATAGAACTCTAAAAGAGACCCTCACTAAATTAGTCACAGAGACCGGTGGAAATTGGGTGATGCTCCTTCCCTTCACCCTTTATAGGGTCCAGAATTCCCCCTACCAACTGGGAATGACCCCTTTTGAAATAATGTATGGGATGTCAGCCCCCATAATACCCAGTCTCCAGATAGAGACTGTGGCAGCTCTGGATGATGGTGACTTAATATCCAGTGTTAAAGCAACTCAATGGGCTCATACACATGTCTGGCCTAAATTACGTGCTCTTTATGAAGCAGGTCCGGTGCCAGCCCCTGACAAGTTCCAACCAGGGGACTGGATATATGTGAAGAGATTCCGCCAAGGAACTCTTGAGCCTAAGTGGAAAGGACCCTACATCGTCCTGCTGACCACCCCAACTGCTCTCAAGGTTGACAGATCGCTGCCTGGGTACATTACTCCCACGCCAAACTTGCTGGACCATTCAGCACCCAGGAGAAAGGAGAGTCGGAAAAGGCAACAACCCTCTCAAGCTCAAGCTAATCCGAAGCTAATCCTCCTGGTCATCCTGATGACAAACCGGCTCACGCGGGACCCGGCTGGAGAACCCTCATGGGCCCTACAATCTCACCTGGCAAGTATCGGACATAACCACAGGAGAGGTCCTTGCCGTGGTCTCCAGAATCACCCCTCTAAAGACTTGGTACCCAAGTCTTTTCTCCCTTTTAAAAGGGAAAAATCCACAACCCTGCTTGCAATTTTTTCCCTTTTAAAAACCCATCTCCCCTAGACCAAGTGCTGCTCTCTCCTCTCCGCTGCCTCAGACAGGATAGCAGCCCAAATAAAGACTCTTTGTATTTACATCAGAGCCACGTGTCCTGGTGGTCCTATGGGGGTCCCAGTGATCTGGGCAGAACAACATAGGAGAGCCCAGCTCATTGTGGTAGATGGTTCTGTACTATTATAAGAAAGCATGTTGATAGAGCTGGAGAGATGGCCTAGCGGTTAAGTCGGCGCTCTTGCAGAGGACCCAGGTTTGATTCCCGGCACCCACATGGCGGCTGAGAACCGTCTTTAACTCCAGTTCCAGGGGAATCCGACACCCTCTTCTGACCTCTGCAGCATTGCACGACACGGGTGCACAAACCTACATGCAGACAGTACATTCATTACACATACAAAAAAAAAAAAAAAAAAAAAAAAAAAAGAAAGCAGGTTGAGCATGGCTAGGGAGATGTAAGCTGAATAAACCCTTTCCTAGAAGCTAGAACAGGAGGAAAGGGTTTCTTATACAGTACAGAACCACCTGCCCAGGGTGGCATCACCCACAGTGGGCTGGGCCCTCCTACATCACTCAATTAAACAAGAAAATACCCCACAGGCCAGTCCAATGGAGGAAATTCCCCAATTGAGGCTCCCTCAACCCAGGTGTGTCAAGTTGACACTAAAGCTATTAACTCACATTGTGCTTTGACTCACTGTGTTCTAAACTCATGTTCTCACTAGCCAGGAATTTTTTTTTTTTTACTTTCCTACAGGTAGAAAATACTGTGTCAAGTGGCTCATTCATTTGCTGCCTGAGAGAAACCCCACTACAGAGAGGTTCAGGGGACCTCAAAAGCTTCTGGAAAGCTATGGAGTATGTCCTTATGGAAATGAATCACTGGCCTCCACTACACCCAGGGTGCCCCCCCCAAGACCGGACAGACCGGAGGAAGTAAGCTCATCGCAGGCTCCTCAATTTTCATAATTGAACACAGGAAGACAAAGAGGTTCAGGCCTTAGAAAGGGTGAGCCTCTTCAGGAAAGCCAGACACAGCCACAGCCGGGAAGGTTGCCCCTCGTTTGCATACTCATGAGGTTGCCCGGGTTAAGCCTTGGAGATGTGTGGCTTATTCTTGATTGACGTGTGGGCCAGACCAGGTGTTTTTGATTTTTCTGTTCGGAGGGGCGGGGCTTGCCAAGGAAAACCGTTGAGCTGGGAGGGAGTGAGGCCTGAGTGAGACCTCGACCGGCTGAGGAGAAAGCTAGGCCGCCGGGCCCAGGAAGAAGGGCCTGGGTGCTTAGTTCTGGGCTCCTCGGTTAAAACTGAGGTGCTATGGTGCTGTTTACTAGAGACTTCAAGTGATTTCAGAGTATTTTGCTGAGGTCCCGAAATCTCTGAGGAGAAACAGCGGGAGCCGGAGCGGGAGCCGGAGCGGGAGCGGAAGACGTGGCCAATAACCCTCAGGTAAGGTCGTGTCCCGATCTCAGGGAGGAAGATTTCCCCATCTAAAGAAAAAACAAGTGTGTTTATTGAGGGAGGGAGAAAGCGGACTGGTAAACCTCAACCACGACGTAGTTAATTAGTTAAATCAGTTGGTTGATTGAATGATTGCGTGTGCCACCACAGCCAGCAAATTCCCCACTACTTACATAGCTATAAGTAAGATTCAGTTAAAACCAGAAACAGAACAACTGGAACTTGGGATCACTATGTTAAGTGAGATAAGCCAGACCTAGAAAGACAGATATCTCATGTTTTCCTCATGTGGAATCTAAATTTAAATCTCTCGCTTTCTCTCTCTCTTTTTCTCTCTCTCTCACACACACAAACACAGGCACACATGCACGCACATACAAGTAGAAAAGGGACTATGTGGAGGGAGAAATCTAAAAGGAGGAGAATAAGACAGGGTAACAATGTTTAAAAAAGCAAAAAAGGGGAATTGGGGGAGGAACCAGCCTTCAAGAGAATAGTGCGGAGTGGAGAGGGAACTGAAGTATAGCCAATGGTCAAAATGGTGAAAAAGGTGCACACACACACACAACTAGTAATAAAATTTTGTTCTGATTTTTCGAGGAAATGGAGAAATTATGTTGATGAAGAAGCTACAATCAGAATTACACACTAGACAGGTGGGAGACAGAGAGTTTGTACCTGAAGATTTTGGAGTTACCTGGTCTGGGTCAGCTTTTCTCCAGTCATGACATATGTATTCAATACTTGGTATAGAACAAGAGATAAGAGAGGTTGTGACAGGTGCCCCTGGGGTGACCTTACTGAGCACTTGCCATTTAATTTCTTTGGTCCTTAGTTTTCCAAACAGCACAGGCACTCGAATGTCTCAAAAGGAAGATTAGCCAGTCACTAAAAATGTGTTCGGTGTGCAGAGCATTAGGTGGGCTCTGCTGTCTATCACTATTCACACGGTGAAAACAAAGTAAACTTTAAAGGGTTTTAGGTCTCATTAGAATAATAATCTAATTTCTCCCTCACCAGATCATAAATCTCTTGGGATAGGAACTGTATTTTACATTTTTTAAAATTTTATTTATTTTTGTATGTGTATGAATGTACTGTCTGCATGTAGGTTTGTGCACCCGTGTCGTGCAATGGCGCGGAGGTCAGAAGAGGGTCTCGGATTCCCCTGGAACTGGAGTTCTCCTGGAATTGGAGTTACAGATGGTTCTTAGCCGCCATGTGGGTGCTGGGGATTGATCCCGGGTCCTCTGCAAGAGCAGTCGGTGCTCTTAACCGCTAGGCTATCTCTCCAGCCCCTGTATTTTACATTTTGCAATCCAGCATTTTGCCCAGCACAGTGTAATTGCCTAGTAAATGTTGAGTGACAGAATACTGGAAATCGCATGAACAGAATATTTTAAAACTTAAAAGAGCATGAACAGATACCCAATTAATACAGTGGAAACCACTTACTCTGAGTAATCATGAAGTGAAAGAATTATCAGTGCTAAATGGAATTTGTTAAAATGGTGGCTAATAATTTATTCAAGCAAGCTTGCAAAAGGTTTAATAGAACACTGGCAAACTAAATTCCTGTGCTGATCTTCACTTTCTTTTTCTTTATAGTTTTATATTTTTATATTTTGTGTGAGAGTGTGTGTGTGTGTGTCTGTGTGTCTGTGCCTGTGCCTGTGTGCACATGCCCATGTGTGTATGTGGAGGCCAGAGGTTGATGTCAGATATCATCTTCTACCACACTCTACCTTTTTTTTTTTTAACTTTTTAAAGTTTTTTATTTATTATTTTTTTGTGTATGAGTATACTGTCTGCATACATGTAGGTTGGTGCACCTGTGTCATGCAATGCTGTGGAGGTCAGAAGAGGGCGTTGGATTCTCCTGGAACTGGAGTTAAAGACGGTTCTTAGCCACCATGTGGGTGCTGGGAATTGAACCTGGGTCCTCTTGCAAGACCAGGTGGTGCTCTTAACCACTGAGCCATCTCTCCAGCCCTACCTTATGTTTTGAGACAATTATTGAATGCAAAACTCACCAGTTGCCTAGACTGGCAAGTCCCCAGATACTCCTTGTTTGCCTCCCAGAGCTGGGATTGTAGGTACATGCTCCCACGCCTAGCTTTGGGTGCTGAGATCCTAACTCTGGTCCTCCTGCCTCACATAGCAGGCACTTTACCTAGTGAGCCATATCCTTATTCTACATCTTAATCCATATTCACCTGATACTTGTATGTGGTATGAGATTAAGTTGAAGTGTCCCCCTCCCTTCCTCCCTCCCTGCTCCTGACTGTCTCTTGTTCCAGCACCATTTCTTGAAAAGACAATCTTCCTCTGAATTGGTTTCCTCCTCTTTAAAATGAAGGGGTTGGGGCTGGTGAGATGGCTCAGTGATTGAGAGTGCCGACTGCTCTTGCAGAGGACCCGGGTTCGATTCCCAGCACCCACATGGCAGCTGAGAACCGCCTTTAACTCCAGTTCCAGGGGAGTTTGATGCCCTCTTCTGATCTCCGCGGCATTGCACGACATGGGTGCACCAACCTACATGCAGACAGTACACTCATACACATAAAAAGATAATAAATATTAAATAAGTAAAATAAAATGAAGGGGTTAGATTAGTAGTAGAGGATGTTTCAGCTCCTTCCCAGCTTTATGAGATTTTAAAATCTATTTGTGATTACATGTATATATGTAAGGAAGGTCACCTTTTGCATCTCAGAATCTAAATATTGACTATTGTTTGTTTGATTGATAGAAAGGGATTTTTCTAGCCAGGCATGGTGGGCGAGGCAGGAGGATTACCACCAGTTCAAGACCAGCTTGGGATACATAGTGAGACCTTGCCCCAGAAAGCAAATGAAGGAAAGAAGAGAAAAGGAAGGAAGGAAGGAAGGAAAGAGTGGGAGGGAGGAAGGGAAAGAAAGAAGGCGGGGATTTTCATATTTTATTTATTTATTTATTTATTTATTTATTTATTTATTTATTTATTTATTTGTCTTTTTGAGACAGGGTCTCCCTGTATCCTCAGCTGTCCTGGAACTCACTGTGTAGACCCAGCTGGCCTTGAACTCACAGAGATCCGCCTTTCTCTGCCTCCCGACTGCTGGAATCACAGGTGTGCACCATTAAGCATAGCTTAAATATGATTATTTTAGGCAAACAGAAAACTGGTTATGCATCAATTAGAATGGCCGAATTTTTAAGTTTTTTTTTTTTTCTTTTTGGTTTTACCCTTTTTTTGGTATTTTTGAGACAGGGTCTCCCTTTTAGTACCAGGTGTCCTGGAGCTCGCTCTGTAGACCAGGCTGGCCTTGAACCCACAGAGATCCACCTATCTCTGCCTCCTGAGTGCTGGGACTAAGTTTTTAAAATTTCTATGTTTTCAAAGATAGAAAAATGGAGCCAGGTGTGGTGGCACCTGCCTTTGATCCCAGCACTCAGGAGGCAGAGGCAGGCAGATCTCTGAGTTCAAGTCCAGCCTGGTCTACATAGTGAGTTCCAGGCCAGCTGGGGCTACAAGGGAGACCCTGTCTCAAAAAAAAAAAAAAAAAGAAAAATGGTTTAGGTCTTACTAAAACAACCTGTTAGTCTTTATCTGAATCTTTTATTAGTACATAATCGGGGTGAAATAGTAATTTTGCCACTCTTTTTTAATTTTATTTTTATTTTATTTATGTGTATGAATGAGCTGTCTGCATGCAAGTCTGTGCACCCATGTCGTGCAATGCCACAGAGGTAAGAAGAGGGTGTCAGATTCCCCTGGAACTGGAGTTCTCCTGGATTTGGAGTTTCAGACGGTTCTCAGCCACCATGTGGGTGCTGGGGATCGAACCCGGGTCCTCTGCAAGAGCGGTCGGTGCTCTTAACCGCTAGGCCATCCCTCCAGCCCCAATTTTGCCACTCTTTAGAAAATGGTACTTGAGATGCTGGTCAAGGGTTAAGGCCAGAGTGAATTTTTTCAGAAGGAACACAGAAATCTTGCCTCGTTCTCAAGATCATAATTCTTATCATAGAGTGGGCATGTCAACCACAAAAATGAATGATATTAATGGCCTGTGCAGTTTTAGATGTTTGCAAATCAAATATTCAAGCAAATTTATAAGCAAAAGGTACTTGAAAGAGTTCTAAAAATCCTTTCTTATGAAATCTTTTTTTAGGTTTTTAGATAATGAAATCAAAACAAGGTGATTGAAAAAGCACATCAGAGATCTTCTCTGAGAATGCATGATCTGTGGAGTCATGTGTGCCTTCTGGTGCCGTCAGCTTGTGAGCTTTCAAAATTAAGCAGGGATTCTGCTTGAGTAGGAGACTGCCATAAAACACCTGTTCAAATGGAGAGCAACAGTAACAAGAGAATAATAGAGTTTAAAAGGAGCTGGTCTATTTTGAAAAATCACCTGAGTCTTTTTAACTTTCCTGAAATAAGCTCATTGGAACACTAGAAAAAGACTACCTTGTTTAGAAACAAGCCCAAGCCCAAGCTAGGGAAGTGCTGACAGTGACTCCGACCAGAGGAACGGCGGCCGAAGGGCATTTCATCTTAAGGAGTCATGGTAGAAAAGCAGCTTCTGTGTTTTAGGTTAAATCATTGATTGACTCTAGGTAAATGAAAGATTTCTTGGGATCTTGATTTCTTAATCTACAAAAATAGATACTTAGATTAACTGACATTTAAAGGTCTTTTCTAACTTAAAATATTGTGATTATTTTGTAGACCCTTAATTCTTTTCTGTTTGCTTTTTTGTTTTGTTTTCTTTTTTCATTTTTGAGACAGGGTCTCACCATGTATCCCTGATTGGCTTGGAATTTGCTGTGTAGACCAAACTAGCCTTGAACTTGCAAGAGCTTAACCTACCTCTGCCTCCCAGGTGCTGGGATTAAAGACATGTGCCACCATACCCAGAGACCTAGACAGGATCTCCCTATAACCCCAGCTGGTCTAGAACTCACTATGTAGACCAGGCTGGCCTTGAGCTGACAGAGATATGCCTGTCTCTGCCTCTCAAGTGCCGGGTTTACAGGCATGCACCAACACTCTAGGGCTAAAAAGATTTATTTATTTATTTATTTATTTATTTATTTATTTATTTATTTATTTGTGTGTGTGTGTGTATGTGTGTGTGTGTGTGTGTGTGTGTGTAAATGTATGTGCGCATGTATGAGTGGGTGCTTGTAAAGGCCAGAAGAGGGTATCTTGATCCTTTGGAGCTGCAGTTAGAGGTGGTTGTGAGCCACCAAACCCTGGTCCTTACAATTGAGAAGCAAATGCTCTTAACTGCTGAGTCATTTCTTCAGCTCTTCAGTCCCTAATTCTTTTTTGTTTCTTTAATGCTTGTTCATTGATTTAACAAATATTTATTGATCATCTGTTTTGTTTCAGAACTGCAGTAATGCTAAGAATTAAAAGTTCATCCAACCTTTTTCAGTTATAATCTTTATAAATCCATGGTAATTACCAATTTCTTTTCAAGAATACTCATAGAGTTTCTTCTATCATATAATGACTCCTCGATTGCTATCTATTTGATTATTTAGACATTTTCATAGCACATATCTTGTATCAACGAATATGGAGCCTGTATCTTCATTTTCTCAGTCATATATTTTTTGTTCTTGTTTCTAAAATATTAGTGGAAAAGTTTTGGAAAGGAAAAAACAACTAAGCTAAAAAAGACATAAAGATCGCATATTATATGATTTAACTTATATGAAATGTCCAGAATATCCAAATCAATAAAGATGAAAAGGAGATTAGAAGCCAAACGTGATGTCACATGCTTGAAACACTAGCATTCAGGAGGGTGAGGCAGGAGGATCATAAGTTTGAGTCCAGCCTGTATTACATAGTGAGTTCAGGACCAGTGTGGGCTACATAGTAAGACCCTGTCTCCAAAACAAAACAAACAAGCATATTAAGGGTCCCAGGGACTGACAGAAGAAGAGAATAAGAGTGATTTCTCACACAGATATTGAGGTTTCTTTTAAAGGTGAATTAGACAGTGGAAATGGTTGCATAACTTTGCAAATACATTGAAACCCTTTGAATTACTTTAAAAAAACATTTTTAATTAAAAAATATTTTATGTGTATGAGTGTTTTGCCTGCATGTGTGTAAGTGCACCCATGTTGTGCAGTGCCCCTGAGGTCAGGAGAAGGCACTGATTGTAGCAATCCAGGTAAAAAATCCTGCTCTGATTATAAATGGAGACGAGTGTCCCAGCATGGTGGTATACACTTGGAATCCTAGCACTTGAGAGGCAGAGGGAGCAGGATCAACTCAAATTCAAGGCCAGCCTGGCACCATAGCAAATTCGAGGCAGCCAGGGCCATGTAATGAGATCTTTTCTCAAATAATGATGTAGTAGCAGCATTATCACCATCAACAACAAGACCCCTCTCAAATGGAGTGGACAAAAGCATGCATAAAGCGAGGAGTTGATAGGTTTGAGAATACTAAGCTGATTGGACAGACTAATGAGAAAATAAGTCAGGGTGAGTCATACATTTTCAGCTTGAGTGATTATTTGATAATGATGTTCACTTAGCTAGGAAACAGAAGGTTTGGGGGGAAAGAATTCACATTTCCATGTGCTAAGAACATCAAAGTGAAATTGTCTAATTGTAACTCCTGAGAGTGGATTGGAGATAGGCAGATAAAAATCATTAGAAACAGTGACTGAAGCAACAGGAGTGTGTAGGGTGACTTAGAGGTCACAAGATAAAAAGGGGCCCTAGGACAGAAATATAAAGGAATACTAAAATGACAGGGAAAAGGTCTAAAGAGGACAGAGGGACTGAAGCCTGGAGGTGCACCAGGAGAGACTGAACTCGGATCTTCTCCAAGATCAGCCAGTGCTCTTAACCACTGAGCCATCTCTCCCCCAAGTTAAGATTTTAAGAAGCAAACATACTTTGCAACATGCAATAAAATGTGTATCAGAAAGTGTTCCATGTGCCATAATAATTTAATTTAATCCTGAGATGATTCTGTGAAGTAGGCACTGTTAAAATTTTTGTTGGTATAGATGGGAAATGCATGTGAACAACTTTCCCAAGGTCACATAGTCAACAAATTACACACTGAGAGGTGATCTTCGGCACTTTTGTTTCAGAAAGTCCATGTGTTTACTATGATATATTATTATTCCAGATGAACACCAAACAAGATCTGAAAAGTTGGATCTGTGTCTGCACTTACAAAAAGAAAACAAAATCCCAGAGAAATTTAGCCAGATACACAACTTTAGGTAGTTTGCCCAGAATTTGAACTCAGTCCTTAATTCTTTAATTCCAAAGGATGTTTCTACTAGATTATACTCCCCCATGTATGTCAGTTTGTGTTTTGTAAGATTGATGATTGAATTCTGTCTTTTTGAGACAGGATTTCCCAGTAGCCCCAGTTGGCCTAGAATTGAGATATGTAGACCAGGCTGGCCTTGAACTTACAAAGATTTTCCTGGCTCTGCCTCCCAGTGTTCTATACAATTTAATTTTACTTGCTTTATAAATATTAATCTCTAAGGAATTTACTAAATGCTAATAAATCCATTTTGAATCCTTTCTCAGAGCAACTGCCCTGGAGGTTTCAGTTCTCGGTGACAGACATGTAACACCAGCCATCTGTATATTCTAAAGATATAGGTGTAGCACCCTTAGAACCACCTTTTTCTCAGCTCTTTATTTCTTTTTTTTTTTTTAATTTTATTTATTCCTGTATGTGTATGAATGTACTGTCTGCATGCAGGTCTGTGCACCCGTGCCGTGCAATGCCGCGGAGGTCAGAAGAGGGTGTCAGAGTCCCCTGGAACTGGAGTTCTCCTGGAATTGGAGTTTCAGATGGGTCTCAGCTGCCATGTGGGTGCTGGGGATCGAACCCGGGTCCTCTGTAAGAGCAGTCGGTTCTCTTAACTGCTAGGCCATCTCTCCAGCCCAGTTCTTTATTTCTTAAAATTTAAGGGAGGCAACAAATGTATCCAGTTAAATTTGATGGATACATTCTGAAATCAACAAAAGAAAACAGGATGTTTAAGGGCTCAAGGACCATTAGGTAGTTTTCAGTCTTGAGTAAAAATATTGCAATAGTGTCCCCTAGTGCTGCTTTCACGAAGTTGTTAAAGAGAAATTAAACAGTCTTTGTTTATAATCTCTAACACCACCTTGTGGCAGTGCCCTAAAATAATTATTGTAACCTTTTTGCAAAAATCAGAATCTTTCATTAATTGCTAATAAAAGGTAATGGGCCGGTGTGGTGGCGCACGCCTTTAATCCTAGCATTTGGGAGGCAGAGGCAGGCGGATCTTTGTGAGTTCAAGGCCAGCCTGGTCTACAGAGTGAGTTCCAGGAAGATGGGGCTACACAGTGAGAACCCGTCTCAATAAAGCCTCAAAAAAAAATAAAAAAAAAAAAAAAAAAAAAACGGGGCTACCCTTGGTGATCTAGAAACTGAAATTACATGGAACCCCTTTAGAAATGAGTTATTATGCCGGGGGTGGTGGTGTACGTCTTTAATCTATGTATGGGAGCCGAGGCAGGTGGATCTTTGTGAGTTCCAGACAGCTGGTGCTACAGGGAGACCTAGTTTCGAAACAAGACCAAAAAAAAAAAAAAAAAAAAAAAAAAAGAAATAGTTATTATAATATTACCAGTAATAATCCCACCCTGAAAATAAGCCCAAATTGAAATAAAATTAAGGCCTTTGGAAAGAAAGACTTACTCTTTTTTTTTTTTTTCCCCCTTCTCCATCCCTCCTTTTTGTGGTCCTGAGGATGTGAACTAGGCCTTGTGCATCCAAGGAGGTGCTTTTATCACTGAGCTGCTACATCCCTAGTAACCCCTAGTAATTTTTTTTTTTAATACTGGTAAAGAGTGAAAAAGTCTTTTTTTTTTTTTTTTTTGCTTTTTGAGACAGGGTTTCCTCTTAGCTCTAGCTGGCTTTATCACTTATGTAGACCAGGCTGGCCTCGAAACTCACGAGATCCACCTCTCACTGCCTCCCAAGTGCTAGGATTAAAAGCGTGCGCCACCATGATCAACTTTTTTTTTTTTTTTTCTTTCGAGACAGGGTCTCCCTGTAGCCCCAGCTGTCCTGGACTCACTCTGTAGACCATGCTTGCCTTGAACTCACAACAGATCGCCTGTCCATGCCTGCCCAAGTGCTACATGATCAACTTTAAAAAAAAATTTTTTTTTATTAATTTTTATTTATTTCTGTATGTGTACGAATGTACTGTCTGCATGCAAGTCTGTGCACCCGTGTCGTGCAATGCCGCGGAGGTCAGAAGTGGGTGTCGGATTCCCCTGGAGCTGGAGTTCTCCTGGAATTGGAGTTTCAGACGGTTCTCAGCCGCCATGTGGGTGCTGGGGATCGAACCCGGGTCCTCTGCAAGAGCGGTCGGCGCTCTTAACCGTTAGGCCATCTCTCCAGCCCTACATGATCAACTTTTAAAAATTGTTAAAATCTGGGGCTGGAGAGATAGCCTAGCAGTTAAGAGCACCGACTGCTCTTGCAGAGGACCCGAGTTCGATCCCCAGCACCCACATGGCGGCCGAGAACCGTCTTAGAACTCCAGTTCCAGGGGAATCCGACACCCTCTTCTGACCTCCACGGCATTGCACGGCACGGGTGCACAGACTTGCATGCAGACAGTACATTCGTACACATACAGAAATAAATAAAATTAATAAAAATTAATAAAATAAATTAAAAAAATTGTTAAAATCAGCCAGGCCCAGTGGTGCTTAATCCTAGCAGTCAGGCAGAGGCAGGCAGATTTCTGTGCTTTCTAGGTTACCCTGATCTACCTAGTGAGTTTCAGGCCAGCCAGGGCTACATAGTGAAACCGTGTCTCAAAGAAAACAAAACAAGGGATCCTGGTGGGTGAGGTGACCCTCACCTTTAATCCCAGGACTCGGGAAGCAGAGGCATGTGGATCTCTGTAAGTTCAGGTCCAGCCTGGTCTACATAGGGAGTTCCAGGACAGCTGGGGCTACAGGGAGACCCTGTCTCAAAAATATATTAATTAATTAATTAGAAAAGGCAAACAAAATTGAGGGCTGGAGAGATGGCTAAATGGTTAAGAGCAGTGGCTGCTCTTGCAGAGGACCTGGCTTTGGTTCCCAGCACCCGCATGGCAACTAACAACGATCCAGTACCAGGGGATCCAGTGTCCTCTTCTGACCTGCATAGGCATTGTATGATATGGGTGCACTTACATACATGTAGGCAATACATTCATACACAGAAAATAAAAGTAATATATAAAATATTTTTAATTGGTTAAAATGGTAATTTAATTATTGATTTTAGCTTTGGTTTTCCCCTCCAACTCCAGCATCAACTTTTTTTTTGGGGGGGGGGATCTTTTTGAGACAGGGTCTCCCTTAGCCCCAGCTGTCCTGGAACTTGCTATATAGACCAGGCTGGCCTTGAACTCAGAGATCTGCCTGTCTCTGGGACTAAAGGGGAACCATGCCTAGCCAACATCAACTTTTTAAAAAATTTTTTAATTTTTATATATGTATGAATGTCTGCATGTAGGTCTGTGCACCCGTGTGCAATGCGCTGAGGTCTGAAAAGGGTGTTGGATTTCCCTGGAACTGGAATTAAAGATGGTTCTCGGCCGCCATGTGGGTGCTGGGGATCGAACCCAGGTCCTCTGCAAGAGCGGTCGGCGCTCTTAACCTCTAGGCCATCTCTCCAGCCCGAACATTAACTTTTTAAAAATTATAAAATATAAAAAATTATAACATGGGGGGGGCTGGAGAGTTGGCTCAGCAGTTAAGGGCACTGGCTGTCCTTGCAAAAGCCCCGGGTTCGAATCCCAGCACCCACATGGTGGTTAATAATTATTTTGTAACTTCAGTTCCAGGGGATCCTACGCCTTTCTTTTGTCCTCCATTGTTGTTGCATGACACAGGTGCACGTACATACGTGTTGGCATAACACACACAAAATAAAATTAAAAAAAAATTACAAAAGAAAGGGTGGGGTGGGGGTGGTAGAAATAACATGTATAAAATTGCATTTTAAAAAAGAAAAGAGCTCTTGGGGCTGGAGAGATGGCTCAGCAGTTAAGAGCACCAACCTCTCTTGCAGAGGACCCAGGTTCAATCCCCAGCACCCACATGGCGGCTGAGAACCGTCTTTAACTCCAGTTCCAGGGGAATCCGATGCCCTCTTCTGACCTCTGAGGCATTGCACCATACGGGTGCACAAACCTCCATGCAGACAGTACATTCATACACATAAAAAATAAAAATTTAAAAAGGAAGAAAGAAAAGAACTCTTGCCATTTTGTCATCATGTTGGCGGAGCGTCCAGTGTAAAAGCTGCTGGAATAAAAGGAAATCCCTAAAATGAGCCAGCAGTCCATTGGAAACAACTTGGACAGACCTGAGAGTTTGATGTCCGCAGTCCATTGGAAACAACTTGGACAGACCTGAGAGTTTGATGTCTCACCTGAGAGGAAATATAGATCGTCCTATCTCTCTTTTGCTCCCCTAAGCCCAGGGACTCTTGTGGAAGAGGTTGGTGCATCAAGAGTTCCGTCCTGCTGGTTGGAAGCCCAGCAGTGACACCATCAAGCCCAGTGTGGGTGATATCAAGGACTCCTTCTCCAAATACAAGTAAGATGATCAAGCTGCAATGAGCCTGACTTCTTGGATCTCACCTATGCTCCCACTTGGGTGTCCTGTCCTGACCCAGAAAAGGATAGACCCCTTCCTCCAAACTCTGTAGTCTGGGGCAGGGTGGGGACTGGGCCAAGACTTTCTCATCCCCTCCTGGGATCTGGTGATTAGTGACCCCCATCTCTGAGCCCACACAGATGAGCAGGGGTCTGTAGGTAACCAATTAAAAAAAAAGGGGCTGGAGATAGCTGACCGGTTAGGAGAACTGTCTGCTCTTGCAGACCAGGGTTCATTCAGTTCCCAGTAACCCACATAGCAACTAATAGGTTGTAACTCCAATTCTATGGGATCTGACACCCTCTTCTTGCCTCTGTGGGTATCACACACACATTGGAGACTTATATACAGGCACAATACTCATATATATGTCTTTTTGAGACAGGGTCTTCCAGTAGTCCCACCTGTCCTGGAACTCGCTATGTAGACAAGTCTGGCTTTTGAATTCACAGAGATCTGCCTGCCTCTGCCTCCTGGGAGAGGATTACAAGCGTGTGCTATACCTGGTACACATAACATTTTTAAAAGATGAAAAAAATTTTCAATTTTGATATACTGTGCATAATGTAACATAATTAGCTCAGCCATTCTCAAATATATAATTTAGTAATGTTAGCACATTCACAATGTTAACAATCAGCAACTATTTTCTATTTCTAAAACTTTTCCGTCATCCTAAAATAGAAACTATGTTCTGATTAAGCTCCCAGTCCTTGAATCCCACCACAGCCCTAATGACCTCTGTTCTGTTTGCTTGCTTTACTGTAGGTACCTCATATGTGACATGACATATTTGTCCTTTTGTATCTGGATTTTTAAAAAAATATTTTATGTGTATGAGTATATTGCCTGCATGTGTGTAAGCACACCCTTGTTATGCCTGTGGATTCAGAAGAGGGGGTCTGATTCCCTTGGAACTGGAGTTCTGGATGGTTGTTAGTTGCCATTTGGGTGCTGGGAATTGAACTCAGTTCTCTGTTGGAGCAGCTGGTGCTCTTAAGCGCTAAGCCATCCATCCATTTATCTGGCTTAAAAAAAACTTGGTGCTTTCAAGGTTTGTTTGCATTGTAGCATGTTATAATTTCTTTTCCCAAAGATTGAATAATAGTCCTTTGTATATGCTATATATCATATTTTGCTTATACATCTCACTTTTTGTTTTACTTTTTTTTTTAATATGAGGGTGACTTATAACTTATTTTTCTCCGAGGATATATTTATGAATGAATAAATCATCTTGTAACTTTTATTGGGTGGTCAAAATATTCAGAGATTTTTATGCCAAATTTAGAAAAAATTGGTATTGAAAATTAAAATGGTGATTAAATTTATTTGCCAAAGAATACAGTTAAGATATATACTTCTCACTTGGAAAATTCACAATAAGGATTTTTCTAATCTAGATTTATTTTTATAGTTTTGATAGGGCCTGATGGGACCATTTTAGTTTAATTTTTCTATTGTGTTTCCAAAATTGAGTTCAGTAAATTTCTCTATAAACTGAATAGTCTGGGAAATAGCCTATACTTAATTGTCCTTGATTTTCATTTTTGGTTTGATTTTAAAATTCAGCTCCATCTTTGGAAAGAACAAAATAGAAGTGTTATATTAGGTGAGATCTCTAATTAATTTTTTTTTAACAGTTTAGACTTGTTGAAAGAATCGTGGTTCATTCTCAATGGCTACTGCTCAGCTCTCTCATGTCGTCAGAACACGCAAGGCATCTAAGGTATTTGTTAAGAATTAAAAAAAAACAAAAAACGAAACAAAACAAAAAAAAGAATTAAAAAAAATCAATGACCATTTAGTGAGTTCCTTCAGAACCTTGATTTCAACTTTGTAATAGCAGTTTTATTAGTTAATTAGCACATACTATTCTGGGAAAGTGTCTACATTTTAACTGCCTAATGGATTGAAGATATTCAGAAAAATAGAACAGATTACAAACTTATTTTCTGAGTGCTTTTTCATGTCTAACTGCCAGAGTAAAAGAAATCAGAAACAAAAAAGATGTTTAAAGAGACTAGCTCTTTGTTAGACATGTACTTCCTGAAGCAATTAGGAAACTTGTGATGCAATTGTAAGAACTAAAGGGGAGGACTGAGAACAACTTTGATGTTAAGAACCTGGAGGAGTGTGTTAGTCATCTTCCTGTTGTGGTGACAGAGTATTTGAGATAATAAACTTAAAAGAAGGAAGGATTTATTTTGGCTCACAGTTTTAGATGTTGATTTCATTGTTTTGATTTCTGTACAGAGGCAGGACATTATGTTGAAATACATGGTAGAGCAAAATAGCCAACCCATCTCTTGGTGGCCTGGAAGGAAACAGGGTGGGAGTAGGGGAGAGGGAGGCTCAGTAACCCAACATCATTCCATTATATTCTACTTCCTAAAGGTTCTACCACCTCCTAACAGCTCACCAGATGATTACTCTTTCAGTATCTGGCCTTGGGGGGTATTCCAGATTCAGACATAACAGGTTACGAGAGCATGGCAGCACCAGGAAACCTTGCTAGATTTACCCAGGCCAGCGTATCCTGTCTCACAACATTAATTAATGCATCATTTATATATGTAATAATTTATGTATATAATAATTTAATAATAATGTAATAAGATTCAAATTTATATATGTAATAGTGTTTTGTGAGAATAAAAAGAGCTTTATCTTCCAGAAGTTTGTAATCTGGTTAGGAAAATAAGATTTATGGTATTTAAGTTGGCATACCTATATGTCAGTATATGTGAAAAAGTAGAAGGCTGAGGCAGGAAGATTGTTGCAAGTTTGACACCAGCCTGGGGAACGTACTGAATTCTGGGACAGCCTAAACTATGCTGTCTCAACTGCTCCCCCACCCCCAAAAAAGAGGAATATAGTAATTCAAATTGTAGTGGTTTAGGGATTTATAAACTCTGAAATAGTTTGTCTATTTCTCCTCAGGAGGAGCTGGTCCTTGAATGATGAAAAGCTCATAAAAGAGAGAAAATTTCATGAGAAAAACCTAGTCTGTCTCTTATCTCAGAGTAAGAACCATGCTTGGCATGTTTCAGAGAATATTAAGCCTTCCTTTCTGGAGTGCAGAGCTCGTCATGCTGGCCAGAAGGAGGAAATAAAATTGAATAGGAACTTTGGGAACTAATCTGTTCTCAGATTAATCTATTTGGATTTTAAAAGTTAGGTTAAGGAATTTATGCTTTATTTTGTATTAATGAAGATTTGTTTGATTAGAAGAGTAATTGTTTTAGGAATATTAAATTGTAGCAGAGACAGAGAAGTTTGAAGTTGAATGAGAAATAGGGCAAAGAGGAAGCAGTCATCCTTCTGGCTGGAATTCATTCGGTGCACTCCATAGGCTGACTCCTGATCTCGTTTGGTATCTTAAGTATGTTTCTTCCTTTTGGGGGAAAAGTGTTAAGCTAGGTGTATGAATTGCAATTGGCAGTTGTTTTTCTCATTGTAAATGAAAAAATTGACCTTTTCGTACAGCCATATCTTTGTTGTTTGGGTTACATGAACTACTTTTCCCCAGTAAATTTCTAGTGACAGTGCAATTCTGTTATCTAATACTAAAAATAGTCATAATTATAGATGTCAGTATTTATTCATTTCTTGGCTATGTGCCATACATTTGTGTCAAGTGCTTTATTGTTTTAGTTAAACCTTTCAGTAAGGAATAAACTTGGAGAAGTAAAATAACTAGCCCAAGGTCACATAACTTGGTAGCTAAACTGTCAATACATTATGTCAGCACACTTCATTAACAAAATATTTGTATAATGTCTTCTATTTTCAAGTGATAATATTTTCATATATTAGATATTTATGAAAATATTGGACTAGCTGAGCTAAGGAGAAAAATCCCTGGAGTAAGAAGTGTAGAGGCTGGAAGGGGAGAGATGGCTCAGCAGTTAAGAATACTGGCTGTTCTTGGGGCTG
Source organism: Rhizomys pruinosus (assembly GCA_009823505.1). Classification (NCBI taxonomy): domain Eukaryota; kingdom Metazoa; phylum Chordata; class Mammalia; order Rodentia; family Spalacidae; genus Rhizomys; species Rhizomys pruinosus. The sequence goes on from VZQC01005031.1 coordinate 739,791, forward strand.
GAGAGATGGCTCAGTGGTTAAGAGCACTGACTGCTCTTGCAGAGGACCCAGGTTTGATTCCCAGCACCCACATGGTGGCTAAGAACCATCTTTAACTCCAGTTCCAGGGGAGTCCAATGCCCTCTTCTGACCTCTGTGGCATTGTATGACACGGGTGCACAAACCTACATGCAGACAGTACATTCATGCACAAAAAAAAAAAAAAAGAATACTGACTGTTCTTGCAGAAGACCCAGGTTCAGTTCCCAGCACCCACCTGGTGGGTAACAACCATCTCTAACTCCAGTTCCAGAGGGATCTGATGCCTTCTGGCATCTGTGGGCACATAGTACACTTACATACATGCTGGCAAAACACTCATACACATAAAATAAAAAACTTTTAATGTGAAGGCTTTTCAAAGTGTTCATCTTCATTACCATAAATGGCCTTTTAGGTCCTATATTTAAAGTAATGTCTTTATACTTTCAAGTTATTTGGCTTTACAAATGAATTATTCAAGATTGCCTCTCCATTCTGGAATATTTTTGTGGGCAGCTGTCCCAGATTCAGGCCTACATTGTACATGTGCAGGCAGTCCGTTTACCACACTAAGCAATGCTATGTTGCTTTGGGCACACGTGGTTGCATGATGCTAGCAAGTGCTTGGCACCATGAGCCTATTTGTTTGTCTGCATGTCCCTTTTTGGGTATGCCCCAGAACTACTCACTATGAGCTGGGATAATACATGATGGTGTGGAAGTCTAGGATCAGCTACTGGAGGTGTCATGTGATGTAGAGGCTGCCCATCCCAGAAATANTAATGTACATATATATATATATATATATATATATATATATACGTGTATATATATATATACACACACATATACATATATATCATATATATATATGCTGCTTGTTACATAGAATAATTGAATTTGTACCCTCTGCCGTTGTCCTCAGGATATTACTGGAATGACCTTGTGCCATACACTCTTTAGCCTGTTCAACCACAGGGTCAGCAGCCCCGCATATTTTTATTGAGCCATATTAGCTATTACCCAATTACCCAAAGAAAATTTTAACTTTTCAGGATCTCTGGGTTCAAAAAAACCAAAATTTTGGAATAGGGTCTCATTATGTAGCCCAAGCTCAAGGTGTGGTCCAAGTCTTGAGCTGATGATTCTCCTGCTTCCACCTCCCAAGTACTGGGATATGTGTTGCGGCAGAGTTTGAGGGCCAGGATTGGTCAGTTGAGAGGAGCTGGGAGATTAAAATCATGGAGTTGCTGGCCATTGAGGCATGTTTTGTTTTCTCTGGCCAGGGCACACAGGCTGCTGCGCAGATGACACCAGGCAAAAGCACATGTGCCCTTGATCCCAAGTACTTTTTATAGATCACACAAAGGTGGCTTTTACTAAAATGGGTTATATAACAGATTACATCACTGTTTACTTTTGGGGTCCCTGGACAGCCAGTGTCAGTCATTTTGTGCTGACTCATAGCCTTCCAGATGTCTAGCATTAGCCATTTTTTGACTCATGCCGGAAATCTGTATCAGTACCATGTTGTCTAAACATAAACAGGTGTGTATCACCATGTCTGGCTTCAAAAAGAAATGAAAAAATACTTTAAAAAGGAGTGACTATAATATGATTTGACAAAAAGATGAAGTGATAACTCATTGCTATTGTATAGTCTACTAAAGAAGATGCATTCTTATTAAGGCAAAATCATATCTAGAATACCCAAAAGATATTCTAGAACCAGATATATGTGATTATGGGTCTATACATTATAGATATGCTTTCTTGTAAATTTTTCTTTTTTTTTTCTTTAGCCCCAGCTGGCCTGGAGTTTGCTGCGTAGACCAGGCTGGCCTTGACCTTACAGAGATCCGCTTGCCTCTGCCTCCCAAGTGCTGGGATTAAACATGTGCACCACCATGCCCTGCCCAAGATGTTTCTTAGCTGCCATGTGGGTGCTGGGAATCGAATCCAGGTCCTCTGCAAGAGCAGTCAGTGCTCTTAACCGCTGAGCCATCTCTCTTGCCCCATTATTTTTCTTTTAAAAAATATTTATTGTATATGAGGGTATTGCCTGAATGTATGTGAGTGTACCTATGTTATGCAATGCCCTGGAGGTCAGAAGAGGGTGTCAGATTTTCCTGGAACTAGAGTTAAGGACAGTTCTTAGGTACCATGTGGGTGCTGGGAATCAAACCTGGGTCCTCTGCAAGAATAATCAGGTCTTCACCACTGAACCATCTCTGTAGCTCTTTGTAAGTTATTTTTCATTTAAAGGCATGTTTGTGGGTAGTAACTACCTCTAACAGAATTAGTACTTAACAGAGTTGAACTGTACAGAATAATATAAGAGACTTGTGTCTTTTGCTAGCATTGTGATCTGGCCAATCACTTCACTTATCTAGAAAGATTTCCCTTTGGCACCTGTGACTTGAATACATTGTGTTATATTTTTTCTAAGGTCCTTCCAATTTAAAAATACTGTATGAAGCCCCCCAAATTATATTATTTAATCAACTGTCATAAGAAAAGAGAAATTCTTTAAAATATTACATTTATATGTGTGTGGGAGCTGTGCCGTGCTGTGCTTACGGAGGTCAGGAGCCCATTGTTCCACCATGTGGGTCTGAGAGATTGAACTGTCAATAAATTTAGGGATTTCTTGAACCTAACCAAGTACATTTATCAGTTGGAGGTTTATTGGCAAAAAAAAAAAAGTAAGAATGATTTGGCCTTAAAAAGAATGTTGTCAGATTTTTAGGACTAATGCTTTGCTGTACATGATCTTGGTAGTATTCAGAGTCCTCTAAAATATTTTTGGTAGTCCCGGAGCCAGAGATTTTTTTAAAACAGAAAATAATCCCCCCCCCAAAAAAAACCCCTCAAGTATTTATTAAAGAGGGAAATGTTTATTATCCAAGTTTCATGGGTTTCTTGTTGCTTTAAGGATTAAATACTGTTTCTTTAATGTGCTGTTCTAGATTGGCCACATGCTGACCTATGCTTCTCTGCTTCATTCTTACCCTGGCCTGCTGACTGGACGATCCTTGTGTCCCTGATACGTCACAGCATTCTTGTTCTCTTGCCTGTGCTAATGCCATTCCTCTTCTTTACCACTTGTGTGAACTCTTCTCTCTCTTCAGGGGCTACCTTAGTCTCACTTTCTCTAGAAGCCTTCCTACTCAGGTAAACAATGGTTCATCATCTTGTTTGTGTAATCTCTAGTGGCTTTCTATTAATTTGGTGCTTAGTCTCTGCTCTTTTATGTCCAAGTCTTTTCTTTCCATCTGGGTTGTAAATTCCATGACATTGCAGGTGTTCTCTTTATTTCACTTTTGGTTTCCCCTTTTTGTTTGTTTGTTTTTTTGAGACAGGGTCTCACTGACCTGTAGAACAGGCTGGCTTTGAACTCTCAGAGATCTATCTGCCTCTGCCTCCTGAGTGCTAAGGATTAAAGTACCACCACACCCAGCCACTTTTGGTTTTCTTAATTGATGTTTTACTTTTTCTTTTTAAATTTAAAAAAATTTTTTATTTTTGTGTGCATATGAGTGTACTGTCTGCATGAGGTTTGTGCACCCGTGTCGTGCAATGCCACGGAGGTCAGAAGAGGGTGTCGGATTCCCCCTGGAACTGGAGTTCTCCTGGAATTGGAGTTACAGACGGTTCTTAGCCGCCATGTGGGTGCTGGGGATAGAACCCGGGTCCTCTGCAAGAGCGGTTGGCGCTCTTAACTGCTAGGCCATCTCTCCAGCCCAATTGATGTTTTCAAAATTACCAAAGTAATGGATATTTGTTGTAACAAATAAAACTGTACACAAAAATAATAAATTATTGAACATTTTTGGACATTTGCTCATTTAATCCTCGGTAAGGTTACTGTTACTGGTATACTTTTTGTCTTTTTGAGACAGGGTCTCCCTGCAGCCCAGGGCCTGGAACTTGATATGCAGACCAGACTGACCTTGAATCACAGAGATTCTCCTGCCTCTGCTTCCTGAGCACTGGGACCAAAGGCGTTTTACTACCACACCCAGCTTTGTTACCCATATTTTATGAATGAAGGGATTTAATGAGATGAATTTATGCAAACTCAGGTGGTTCCCACAAGTTACTAGAAATAAAGTTTTTTTTTTGTTTGGTTTTTTTTTGGTCTTTTCAAGACAGGGTCTCCCTGTAGCCCCAGCTGTCCTGGAACTCACTCTGTTGACCAGGCTGGCCTTGAACTTACAAAGATCCGCCTGCCTCTGCCTCCCAAGTGCTAGGATTAAAGGCTAGAAATAAAGTTTTATTGTAACAGCTGTACCTACTTATAGTGTCTATGTCTTTCATGCTAAAATGGCAGAATTAACAAAATTTAAAATATTTACTATCTGGGCCTTACTAGAAAAGGTTGTTGACTTTTGCCCAAGATCATACACCAAGTTAACAGAATAATGTTTGAACCTTGTTTTGTCTGTTCTGTCCTGGTTTGCTTACTGTGTTGCTTTGATAAACACCATGACCAAAACCAACTTAGGGGAGGAAAGGGATACAAGTTACACTCCATCATCAGGGGAAGTCGGGGCAGGAGCTCAAGACAGGAACTAGGAGGCCGGAACTGAAGCAGAAACCAATGAAGGAACAGGAAAGCTACTTACTGGCTCACTCAGCTACCATTCTTATGTAGCCCAGGCCACCCATCTAGGGATGGCACCTACCACAGTGGACTGCTCTCCACCCCCATATCAACTAGCAATTAAGAAAATGCCTCGTGGCTGGAGAGATTGCTCAGTGGTTAAGAGCACCTGACTGCTCTTGCAGAGGACCCTGGTTCAGTTCCCAGCACCTACATGGTGGCTAAGAACCCCCTTTAAGTGGTGGCACACACCTTTGATCCCAGCACTCAGGAGGCAGAGGCAGGCGGAGTTCAAGGCCAGGCTGGTCTACAGAGTGAGACCATACTTTATTTTTTCTTGTTCATAAAAACATGCAAAGTTGGGGCTGGAGAGATGGCTCAGCAGTTAAGAGCGCCAACTGCTCTTGCAGAGGATCTGGGTTCGATCCCCAGCACCCACATGGCAGCTGAGAACTGTCTTTGACTCCAGTCCCAGAGGAATCTGACACCCTCTTCAGACCTCTGCAGCATTGCACGACACGGGTGCACAAACCTACATGCAGACAGTACATTCATACACAAATAAAGAAAACAAAAAAAAAACATTGTCTCTGTCCATAAACATACAGAGCTGACTCTAGTTAATAGATGTCATGTTCTAGAAAGTAAACATTGAATTGGTGAAAACTAAACTTCTGTTCTTATGAGAAATGCAAGATTAGGTTCCAGTGAACTTCTGGTCACAATATTTTTGTCAGCCCTTGATTATTTTACTTGTATTATGTCTATTTCTGTTTATACTGTCCTAAATCCACATTTTTTTTTTTTTTACTAACATTAAGATCATGGGGCTGGAGAGATGGCTCAGCAATTAAGAGCACTGACTGCTCTTGCAGAGGACCCGGTTCAATTCCCAACACCCACATGGCAGCTAAGAACCGTCTTTAACTCCAGTTCCAGGGGACTCCGTCGCCCTCTTCTGACTTCCGTGGCATTGCACGACACAGGTGCACCAACCTACATGCAGACAGTACACCCATACATATTACAAAAAAAAAAAAAAGATGAAAGGGAGTAGCAGTGTAGCTTAGCCTAAATGAAGTTTGCTAAGATAAGTGTTTTTCTCTATAAGCTATGACAGATCCTTCTTGAATTTTAAAACACTAACAACCTTGGCATTATAATGAAGGATGCCTTAAATAATGAAATCACTATATAAAATATTTTTTATGTGCGGGGATGGGGGATGTTACTAAAACCCCCAAAGTGTCTGAAACTTGTTGCTACTTTGTACATCAGTATAATCAATGGTTATAAAAGTGAAAGTGCTGGGGCTGGAGAGGTGGCTCAGTGGTGAAGAGCATCGCGTGCTCTTGCAGAGGACTGGGGTTTGAATCCCAGGACCTCCATGAATTGTTTTGGTCTTGAATTATTTGAGTAATTGCCTGCCTTGCTTGTATGAAGATCCCTTTTTTTATTATTATTTTTATTTTTGTATGTGTATGAGTGTACTGTCTACATGTACGTTTGTGCACCTGTGTCATGCATGTCGTGCAATGCTACGGAGGTCAGAATAGGGTCTCGGATTCCCCTGGAACTGGAGTTCTCCTGGAATTGGAGTTACAGACGGTTCTTAGCCACCATGTGGGTGCTGGGGATCGAACCCAGGTCCTCTGCAAGAGCAGTCGGTGCTCTTAACCGCTAGGCTATCTCTCCAGCCCTGAAGATCTCTTTTAATGCAGTATTCAGAGACTTGTTTCTTTAGATTACCTATAAATGTATCAGATCTGAAATTTTTTAAATTTTTTTTATTTTTAATTTTTTTATTAATTTTTTATTTATGTGTATGAATGTGCTGTCTGCATGCAGGTTTGTGCACCCGTGTCGTGCAATGCCGCGGAGGTCAGAAGAGGGTCTTGGATTCCCCTGGAACTGGAGTTCTCCTGGAATTGGAGTTTCAGATGGTTCTCGTCCGCCATGTGGGTGCTGGGGATCGAACCTGGGTCCTTTGCAAGAGCGGTCAGCGCTCTTAACCGCTAGGCCATCTCTCCAGCCCTGAAGATCTCATTTAATGCAGTATTCAGAGACTTGTTTCTTTAGATTACCTATAAATGTATCAGATCTGAAATTTTTTTAATTTTATTTTTTATGTGTATGAATGTACTGTCTGCATGTAGGTTTGTGCACCCGTGTGGTGCAATGCCGCGAAGGTCAGAAGAGGGTGTCAGATTCCCCTGGAACTGGAGTTAAAGATGGTTCTCAGCCACTATATGGGTGCTGGGGATCGAACCCGGTCCTCTGCAAGAGCAGTTGGCACTCTTAACTGCTAGGCCATCTCTCCAGCCCCCAGATCTGAAATCTAAAAAAGTCTTTCTACCCTGTCCGTAGTAGTGGTTTGATGGGCTGAATATATTAAAGAACACTGATCTTTTTCATTCTTTTTTTTCTTCTAGGCAACAGCTTTCCCATCCCAAACTATTAATGAGCATGAATCACTGATAATGGTGAAGAAACTTTTTGCTACTTCTATCTCTTGTATAACATATTTGAGGGGATTGTTTCCAGAGAGCTCTTATGGAGATCGCCATTTGGATGGTAATGTTTAATTAAATAATTGCTTTGGTTAGTGTCTCATCTTCTCTACCTACCAGGAATAAGCCTTTCCTCTCTCACAGAGTACATTTATTCTAATTCATGGGCATGTTCTTCAAGATCAATTTACTAATTTATTTTCCATTTTAGTTTTGCTTTGTCATTGTTATTATTGTTCTTTTTGAGACAGTGTATCCCTATAGCCCCAGCTGGCCTGGAATTCACTGTGTTGACAAAGCTGGCCTCAATCTCTCAGAAATCTGCCTGCCTCTGCTTCTCAAGTACTGAGATTAAAGGGGTGCATTATCATGCCCAGCTCTAATTGTGCTATTGTTAATAGTTAGGAACCATTAGCTTCTGGCTTATTTAAATAACAGGTAAAAAAGAAACCTGCAGGAGTTAAGCATAGTAATTCTGGGCTGTCTCTAGAAAAGCGATACCCAGAACACATTACTTTGTGTCTTAGTTGAATTTGTTCTTTGAGGTACATTTTCACCCTGAGGAAGTTCAAAGGAAATTCAAAGGAACCAGGTGAGAAAATTCTCCTTAACACATATATAAAAAAGCATGTAAAGTTCTTCTTTTTACCTGCATGCAACTTTACTGTTAAAATGTGAATCTCTAAATGTGTTTTGGAATTAACCTATAGTTTATTTTCAGATTTTGTAATTTTGATTTATGTCTGGAGTGTATATATGCATATTTTGGAATAATATAAAATCAAAGGTAACAAAAAAAGAGAAAAACCTATTCAAAGAACTGACGAAAATAGTAAACTTGTGCATCGAAAAGTTTATAAAAGACTGAGGAAAAGGTGCAAGACAGGACGTAACATGTATGACAGAATCCATGAGCTCTGGCAGGGGTGGGGGGAATGAAGGGTGGGGATGGGTGGGGGAATGAGTCTAAATTTGATTAAGAAATGTATGAAATGTGCTCAATAAAAATTAAAAAAATTTTAATTTATGCATTTTAGTAAATAGCGTCATGTATTATTTTGCCTCTTTAGACCATTGGATAATAGAAATATTTGTATGGCTTCTTTTGCTTAACATAACTAAAGTTCATGCATGTTATTATAACATATCAGTAGTTTACATTTTGCTGCTAAGTAATATTCTACTGTATAATATAAACTTCTTTTGTCTACACATTTACCTGTAATGGACATTTGCATTTCAATAAAAAAACCAGCAATGCATCCGTTACTTTTCTTGTCATGATGACAAAATACATGGCACAAACAATGTAAGAGAGAAAAGATTTTTTTGACTGACAGTTCAGGGGACACAGCCCATCCTGGCAAGGAAGGCATGGCAGTAGGAATGGGGTGAGAGGATGTGAAGTGGCTCGTTACGTCACATTGGTCATCAGGAAGCAGAGAGAGCTTCAGCCAAAAATGTGGCCAGAGCATAAATCCAAAGTCTGTCCCTGGGGCTCTACATGGAAGTTGTACCTTGTGTCCAAAAGATTTCAAAGAAAATTTTAATAAAAATAAAAAAATATTTTTAAAGCCTAAATAAAAAAAAATATGCAGACAGAGAGGAAAGAGGATCGCCACATAATAAGGTGCTATGGTGCCTGTGGGGAGGTTAGAAGACAACTTTTTTAATGTGTATGTGTGTATCGTCTGTATGTAGATTGGTGCACCCATGTCACGCAATGCCGCGGAGGTCCGAAGAGGGCGTGGGATTCCCCTGGAACTGGAGTTAAAGATGGTTCTTAGCCGCCACATGGGTGCTGGGAATCGAACCCAGGTCCTCTACAAGAGTAGTCGGTGCTCTTAACTGCTGAGCCATCTCTCCAGCCTCAAAGACAACTTTCGATCATTTTGCTCTTCCACTGTGGTCTTCCCAGGACGGAATTCAGGTTGTCGGGCCCGTATAGCAAGTGCCTTTCCTCACTGAGCCATCTCATGGGCCCTAAGTTACCTTTTTACTTCTTTTGTGCCCTTGGTCTTTTCTTACTGCATTATTACAAGCTGTATCTCTTTTCCTTCCCTTATTAAAAGAAATTGTACCTGAGGTCCTTCAACTTTTCTCAAAATCTTATTGATTTAAAAAGCTGGGCTGTATACTTACCTGGCAGGGGAGATACCATGATCACAAAGGTGGTTTTCCCAGGGCGAGGCTCATCCATTGCACTCTGGGTGTGCTGACCCCTGCGATTTCCCCAAATGTGGGAAACTCAACTGCATATTTGTGGTAGTGGGGACTGCGTTCGCGCTCTCCCCACTGTTTGTTTAAAAAACAAAACAAAACTGGGCTGTGCTGGGTGTGGTGATGCACACCTTTAATCCCAGCACTCAGGAGGCAGAGGCTGGTGGATCTCTGTGAGTTCAAGGCCAGCCTGGTCTACATAGTGAGCTGCAGGTCAGCTGGGACTAAAGGGAGACCCTGTCTCAAAAATACAAAAATAAATAAATAAAAATAAATAAAAAATATTGCAAGAAGAGAGGTGATAAGGCCCTGCTGCCGAAGACCTGATGTTAACATGGGAAAGATGTATTGAGACCACACATGCAAGTGTACAGATGGCCTCTGGAACACCAGAGAGTGTTACCAAAGGCCACTAAACCAATAAAGCAAATATGGGTCTCCTTGAGTCAAGCAAGACTCCACCGTCAGCACCAGCTACACCTCACCTGCCTGGAAATACTGTGCAGCAGAGGCAGCCATGTGCCTGTATATCCCAAATCTAATTGGCTATTGGCTCTCTCCTTGGAGGACATAACCCATGGTGATGCCCACCAAGCTTTCGTCATTCTAGTGGTTAGGAGTTGTGTTTAACCCACAGTAAGATCCTGTCATATTAACAGGGAAAAAATGTAACTTCATGGATAAACATATCATCTAAACATATTGTGTCTATAACAAAGTAACCTACCACCACACTATCTGTAGTGCTTTTAACATACCTATATATCTACATTGGCTTGTGCTTCATTAGTAGGATCGAAAGGTTATTCTGACACAACTGTCGCCCCATGAAAGGAAACAACCAGAATTGCACCAGAGTCCAAGACAAACAGCTCCAGAGAGAGGTGGACTGCTTTTGCTTCTCATCCACTGTGCCCCTTTTTCCTAAGCCTAGGGATAATCTGCGAAAGAAGAGGGGGCCATGGTAGAATGTAAGGCTCTGCGCGCGATTGGGGTTTGAATGGTGAAACCTACAGAACTGTAGTCTGGACACTCATTGATCAACTTGATTGAACATTAAACCTCCTCACCCCCGCTGAGGTCGGGCTGTGGTGGTTTTGCGGAGCAAAAGCCTGCAAACTTGGTTTACATTGAAGTGCTGTGTTGTTACTCAATGGATTATCAACTTATAGCTATAAAAATGTGAAAAAAAAAAAACTGAAAGATGGCAGGACAGTTATGGCAGGAATGCTGATCTGGGGTGCGCGGTGTGGGTGGGGGGACGGGAAAGGGAGATAGACTGAACTGAATGTGAAAGACATGATGAAATGAATCACAAAAATCAATAAAAAAAGTTTAAAAAAATACAAAAGCTGGGCTGAGAGACTCGAGAGATGGCTTTGGTGGCTCAGAGTACTTGAGCTGCTCTTGGAGAGGACCAGGTTCAATTCCCAGCACCCACATGGTGGCTAACATCCATCTGTAACTCCAGTACTAGGGACTCCAATGCTCTCTTCTGGCCTGTGTGGGCATTGGAGCATGCAGTACACTTACATACATGCATTTTAAGTGTCCATGCACATAAAATAAAAATAAATGAATGCTGGGCCTGGTAGCATGCACCTTTAATCCCAGCACTTGGGAGGCAGAGGCAGGTGGACCTCTGAGTTCAAGGCCACCCTGGTTTACATAGCGAGTTCCAGGTCAGCTGGGGCTACAAGGAAAAAAAAAAAAAAAAAAAAAAGACCAAATAATTAATTAAAAGACTGAGTGTAGGGGCTGGAGAGAGTGCCTAGCGGCTAAGAGCGCCGGACCACTCTTACAGAGGAACCCTGGGTTCGATCCCAGGCACCCCACATGGCGGCCGAGAACCATACTGAAACTCCAATTCCAGGAAGAACTCTTGAGGACCCTCTTCTGACCTCCGACGGCACTGCACAACACGCGTGCACAGAACTGCATGCAGAACAGTACATTGATATACATAAAATAAAATAAAATTAAAAATTAAAAAAAACAAAAAGTGAGTTGTAATATAAATGAAAAACCAGTGAGGATGGCTCAGTGGAGAAAAGGACTTGCTCCGCCAGGCGTGGGGCACACCTTTAGTCCTAGCACTTGGCGAGGCAGAGGCACGGCGTGGATTTCTCTGTGAGTCCAAGGCCCAGCCTGGTCTACAGATCGTGAGTTCCATGACAGCTGGGCCTACAGGACGAAACCTGCTTCGAAAAAGACCAAAAAAAAAAAAAAAAAAAAACTTGTTGCCCAGACTGACAACCTGAGTTCTGTCCCTGGAATTCACATAGCAGAAAGGGAACTGACTCCTCAAGTTGTCCTCTGACCACCACATATGCACTGTAGCAGCACTCCCTCCAATAAATGAATAAATGATTTTAAAAAGCTGAGTTATTAATCTTAACTGTCATTTGAAAAATATAGAGACAGAAGTTTCCTTGTAACATGCTATTTTTCAAAAAGAATTTCTCACATTTGTATTTAATGCTCTACATCAGCCTCATTCCAATTTAATTTTCTAAAGCAATATTTGATTCTTCAAATGAGTATCAATGGAAATGGATATGTGCTATAAACACAGAATCATATTTGTAATCAGAACAACTTCATGACCTCTTTTTGATTTATGGGTTACATCTGTAAGACCTAATGTGTTTATATGTAGTATATGATTTCCCCTCTTGTTTGGAATTATAAAATACCCACTGTGTGTCATTAACTATTGCTGACATAGAAAACACAGCTCTCACCTTAAAGAGGACGAGACTTTATTCTGGAGCCAAATGTGAGTGACCATGATCCAGGAACACAGATTTACGTTGTTCCAAGTTCCATGTTCCAAAGTGGTAACAGTTTCATGAAGTTCTTATAGTAACAGAACAAAAAAAAGTCAGAAGGCAATATAGTTTCCAAATTCATCAGCAAAAGTGGGGAGAAGTCTTTGCTACAGGCCTCACATGCTATCTGTCAGCATTCTTAGCTTTTGGGTTGATGGAGCCTAAGGGGTCTGTTGGTACATTTCAGAAAGACTATTCACAGAATGTTAGGTCATACATAGAGATAGGCAATAAATGGCTAGGGATAGGCCAAGATAATTTGTTTTTAATTTTATTTATTTTTGTATGTGTATGAATGTACTGTCTGCGTGTAGATTTGTGCACCCGTGTCATGCAATGCTGCGGAGGTCAGAAGAGGGTGTCGGATTCCCCTGGAACTGGAGTTCTCCCGGAATTGGAGTTAGACGGTTCTTAGCCGCCATGTGGGTGCTGGGGATCGAACCCAGGTCCTCTGCAAGAGCAGTCGGTGCTCTTAACTGCTAGGCTATCTCTCCAGCCCAGGCCAAGGCAATTTGTAGTTGGGCTTTGGACCTGCAACATTCCAATTTTGCCATAATCATTGCAGTTTTAGTCAGTCAATCCTGTAATGTGCAGCCTCTTTCCAGGAACTTTAGTTCACACTACCTTAGGTGTGAGGGTAAAGCTACTGCTTGCTTACTCTGTGTGTGTGTGTGTGTGTGTGTGTGTGTGTGTGTGGTATGTCTACAGGGGAGAGAAGAGAAGGCCTATGCTTACCTTGTACTCTGTTTTTATTTTTTACTCTTTAAAAAATAACTTTAAAAAAAATTGTTTTTGTTTTTTTTTTTTTTTGGGTCTTTTTTGTCTTTTTGAGACAGGATCTCCCTGTAGCCCCAGCTGGCCTGAAACTCACTATGTAGACCAGGCTGGCCTTGACGTCACAGAGATCCACCCGCCTTTGCCTTCCTAGTGCTGGTGCTAAAGGCGTGCACCACCACAGCTACTCCACCATGCCCAGCCATTCTGCTTTAAATAATTTCTAAATATGCTAATGTAGAACAACCTTCATATCCCTCCAGAGTGGCAGCTATGATGTTAATTTTAGTATAGGAAAACAATATGAAAAGATGAGAGACTCAGACCCAGCAAGATGGCTCAGGGGGTAAAGGTGCTTTTTGCCAAGTCTGACGATCTGTGTTCGATCCCCAGAACCTACATGGTTGGAAAGAGAACTGATTCCAGCAAGTTGTCTTAAAACCTCCACACGACTACAGGGAGACCCTGTCTCAAAAAGACCAAAAAAAAAAAAAAAAACCAAAAACAAAAAACCTCCACACGTGCAGTGTGGCATACACTTTTAAAAGTTTGCATGTGCGTGCACACACGCACACACAAATTTGTAATTAAACATTTAAAAAGACAAGAGACTTCTATGCAATCACACATGAATGTGATTGATTTTATAATTTCAACTAAAGCTTGTAATATCTTTTTTCTTTAATATAAAATAGTGGTTATATTTCACATGGAAATAAATATTTGAGAATAGTCCCTGCATTTATATTTAAAGTTTTCATTGAGAAGAAGAGAAAGAAATGAGATGGTCTCAAAATCAACTTAAATTACTTAACAGTGAAAACAAGCAGAGATGTAATACAAACTAATTTTACAACAAACTCTGTTGTGATATACTGTAGAATTGGAAGACTGCTAAACTGTCAACAAATTGGGACTAAAATAATTATCAACATAGAATTTATTTTTAAAAAGATATTTTTAAAAAGTAGATATTTAGAGATTAAAAATGTTTTTATAAGCTATGAAACATTAAATTATAAAAAATAAAGAAATGCCTCATTTGGCATGTATATTTTCAGTACAATAGTTGTATTTCTATTTTACAGACCTGCGTTTAAAAATTCTCCGAGAAGACAAAAAATGTCCTGGGTCACTGCATCTTATCAAATGGTAAGTAATTTAAATTCCACAAAACTTGAACAACATTTTTTAAAAAAAATTTTCATTTTCGTATGTGTATGAATATACTGTCTGCATGTAGGTTTGTGCACCCGTGTCGTGCTTTGCCACGGAGGTCAGAAGAAGGTCTCAGATTCCCGTGGAACTGGAGTTAAAGATAGTTTTCAGCCGCCATGTGGGTGCTGGGGATCGAACCCGGGTCCTCTGCAAGAGCAGTCAGCACTCTTAACCGCTAGGCCATCTCTCCAGCCCCAATTGAACAACATTTTTTATCATGGCTGAGATTATCCATAAGATTTCCTTTTCTTTTTTTTTTTTACTTTTTTAAAATGTGTATGACTGTACTGTCTGCATGTAGGTAGGTGCACCCGTGTCATGCAATGCTTCGGAGGTCAGAAGAGGGTGTCAGATTCACCTGGAAATGTAAAGACGGTTCTTAGCCACCATGTGGGTGTTGGGAATCAAACCCAAGTCCTCTGCAAGAGCAGTTGGTGCTCTTAACCACTGAGTCATCTCTCCAGCCCCAAGATTTTATTTTCTAAGATGGATTCCTTAAGCCAATTTTCTTTTTCCTAGAAATTGCAGAAAATATTCAGTATTATTTTAAACTATTGATTATATTTAGGAGAAATGGACTTATATAAAGAAAAAAACCCTAAATTTGATTATCCCTCATATGCACATAAGTGCATTAACATTATGGGGGAAAAAGGAACATGCTTCTGTACTTCAAAATTATTTGTCTATTATTTATAGAATTACATAAAAATATTAAAAGATATTAGAAGTTTAAAAAATGATTAAACAGAAAGTGCAAAATTGTTATCAATTTAAACACAAACTAATTCTTAGATGTTTTTGGCTGTGTACATGTTCCAAATTGACATTAAATATTTATTTCTTGACAGGATTAAAGGTTGTTTTGATGCTTTGGAAAGGAGATACGTAAGAATATTTTGAAATTTATACCAGGATTAGAGATAAATCTTTTAGCTCTTTCTTAAAAAAAAAAGTTTAGATTTTATTTTGTTGTGTTTAGTAGTAGTAGTGCTCCATGTGCATTCACAAGCCTAGTGCTCCATGTGCATTCTCAAGCCTAGTGCTCCATGTGCATTTTCAAGTCTAGTGCTCCATGTGCATTCTCAAGCCAAGGTGCTCCACGTGCATTCACAAGCCTAGTGCTCCATGTACAGTCTCAAGCCTAGTGCTCCATGTGCATTCTCAAGTCTAGTGCTCCATGTGCATTCTCAAGCCAAGGTGCTCCATGTGCATTCACAAGCCTAGTGCTCCATGTGCATTTTCAAGTCTAGTGCTCCATGTGCATTCTCAAGCCAAGGTGCTCCACGTGCATTCACAAGCCTAGTGCTCCATGTGCAGTCTCAAGCCTAGTGATCCATGTGCATTCCCAAGCCTAGTGCTCCATGTGCATTCCCAAGCCTAGTGCTCCATATTCGTTCTCAAGCCTAGGGCCTTTATGTCGTTGTTGCCCCACTGATGTCTCTCTTACATCAATTAGAAATGAAACCTCCATTTTCCTCTCTTATATACTCCTTTTAAAAATATTTTTTATTTTATTTTATATGTATGAGTGTATTGCCTGCATGTATCTAACCATGCCCAAGGAGGTCAGAACAGGGTGTTGGATCCCCCGGAACTGGAGTTAAGGATAGTCATTAGCTGCCATGTGGGTACTAGGAAGTGAACCTGGGTCCTTTGCATGAGCAGCCAGTGCTCTTAATGGCTGAGCCATCTCTCCAGTTGTTAGCCATCATGTGAATATTCTTTATCTTTTTATCCATAGAGTTTCCTCTGAAGTTACTGGACAAGATCCACAAGTTACAGAATAGGGAAGAAAAGAATTTGGCACCTTGTATTTTTTTTTTCTTTTTTTTTTTTGGTCTTTTCGAGACAGGATCTCCCTGTAGCCCCAGCTGTCCTGGAACTCACTCTGTAGCCCAGGTGGCCTTGAACTCACAAGAGCCGCCTGCCTCTGCCTCCGAGTGCTAGATTAAAGGCGTGCGCCAAGAATTTGGCACCTTGAACGTGTTCAAAATAGTGGTGATTTGATTTGCAGCTATGAAAGGAAAAAAAAATGACTTAAATAATCAAAAATATTTTTTTGTTTTCTTGAGACAGGGTCTCCCTTTTATCCCAGCTGGCCTGGAGCTCACTATGTAGATCAGGCTGGCCTTGAATTCACAAAGATCCACCTGCCTCTGCCTCCTGAGTGCTGGGATTAAAGGCGTGTGTCACCATCCCTGACTTGAATAATCAACTTTTTGAAATGTTTGTAGAAATTCTGCTGAAAACTGTTTGGAACTGGCGTTTTTAGTTGGAGTTTCTTATACAATCTTCAATTTCTTCATGTTATTGGTCTATTTACTGTCGATCTCTTCTTGGTTGAGCTTTGGTGATTCCCAGGATTTCAGATATCATCCATTTCTTCTAGGTTTCAAACTTGGTAGATTAGGTTTTTGGAAGTATTCCTGGTATAGTTTCTGGATCTTTTCCTTGTCTGTTTGTGATATTTCCTTTTCATCACAGATTGTATTGATTTGGAGTTGTTCCTTCTTTTTTTGGTTAACTGACTGAGGTTGTCATCTTGTTTTATTCTTTCAAAGAAACCAACTTTGGGATTCATTGATTTTTTGTATTGTTTTCTTGTTCTTTCATTGATTTTTTGCTCTGATTTTTTGTTATTCTTCCTGTCTGTTGCGTTTAGGGTGCATCTGTGTTGCCTCTCAAGTGCGTTAGAAGCTGTAGTGTTGGATCAGTCTCTTGTGCCTTTCTGTTTTTCTAATGTAGGCACCAGGGCTATAAACTTCCCTCTTAGGACTGCTTTTAAGGTATCCATAGTTGTGTTGTGTTGATTGTCATGTCATTAGTTCCAGGAGTGTTTTATTTCTTTTTTACTCTTCCTTGACCCATTCAATTGTTCAAGATGTGTGTTGAGTTATCCTCCATGTGTTCTTCTTAAGGCAGGAGGGCTTTCCTGTTTTTGATGTTGAGCTTTATTGCACTGGGTCTGATAGAATGCATGAAATTATTTCAATCTTTTTGTATTTGTGGAGGTTTCTTCTGTGTCCCAGTATGTGGTTGATTTTGGAGAATTGCTGTGGGTGCTGACTAGAAATGTATTCTGGCGTTGGGTGGACTATTCGGTAGGGTCTGTGAATCCATTTGGTGTATCAATATGTTCATTTCAGATGTCCTCTGTTTACTCTTGTCCTGTTGACCTGCCAAAGGGACTCAGAGTGGGTTTGAAGTCTCCCTCCTATGAAATGTACTGGGGTTAAGTGTGTGCTTTGGTCTCGGGATTGGTCTTTTTTGTTTTAATTTTTTTTTTTGTCTTTTTGAGACAGGGTCTCCCTGTGCCCCACTGTCCTGGAACTCACTCTGTACCAGGCTTGCTTGAACTCACAAGATCCGTCTGCTTTCTGCCTCCCAAGTGCTAGGAGAGAATTATCTGTATAAAGTTTGGTGCAACTAGAAGTTTGGTGCATATATTCATATTTGAAATTCTTGGTGAATTGTCCTTTGATAAAATGTAATGGCTGCTGGGGCTGGAGAGATGGCCTAGCGTTTTAAGAGCGCCGACCGCTCTTCAGAGGACCCGGGTTCGATCCCCAGCACCCACATGGCGGCCGAGAGCCGTCTGAAACTCCAGTTCCAGGAGAACTCCAGTTCCAGGGGAATCCGAGACCCTCTTCTGACTTCCGCGGCAATTGCACGACACGGGTGCACAAACCTGCATGCAGAACATCATGTATACACATACCGAAAATAATAAAATTTAAAAAAACAAAAAAAAAAAAACAAAAAAAATGTATGGCTGCTGGGTGTTGTGGTGCATGCCTTTAATCCTAGCACTTGGAGGCAGAGCAGGCGGATCGTTGTATTCAAGGCCAGCATGGTCTACAGAGTGAGTTCCAGGACAGCTGGTTACTACCAGGGAGACCTGTCTCGAAAAGACCAAAAAAAAAAAAATGTTGAGATCTCTTAGCCCAGCGGCAGGTGCCGGGGCGCGGGCTGAAGAGCCCCCCCCCCCCCCCCCCCCCCAACTGGATTACGAAGAAGGATCTGAAGGAGCAAGCAAGCACGCTTCAACACAGGGAAGAGGCATTCAGGACTCAAATTGGAAACAGGCAAGGAGAACCCAATGCCAGGATCACGAAGAAGAACCTACACTGGAAGGGTTGCAGATAATCCCACGCCAAGCTTTAAACACCCTATGGATGACTCCTGCAGTGGGATCCCCCCGGGGATGCCCAGGACACAGACATCAGAAACACAAGTGGAACATACTTAAAGAAACAAAATACAAATATAAGAACAAATTAAAGAACTAAGAAAAGCAGAATGAGGACCGAGAGAGAGGAGATGACAAACTCCGGAAGGAAGTAAAACACTGAAAAGATGCCCAGGAAAAGAAAAGAACAACCAGCACAAAAGAGCTAAAAAGAGATCGAGAAGCTCAAAAAGAAATAGACACTAAGAAATCAGAAGAGGAAATGAAAAGGAAATCAAACAATCATCCATTCAAGAGGAAAGGAATAAAAGCCTCAGAAGCAGAATGGAGGAACGAAAAAATATCAACCTGGAGGACAACACAGAACAACAAAACCTCAAGCAAGTTATGAAAATTAAAAATACACAAAAATGGAACAACGAGAGCTTGGGACACTAGGAAAAGATCAAACCTCCGCATCATAGAATAGAGGAAGGAGAAGAATCCCAAGAAAAGGTATTGACCAGATCTCCAACAGAATAATAGATAAAACTTCCAACTAAAAAAGGACAAATAAATACCAATACAAAAAGCACATAGAACTCAAACAGACAAGATCAGAAAGAAATTCTCCACGCCACATCAAGTCAAAATGCTAGACACCCAAAAAAAGAAAATTCTTAAAGCGACAAGAGAAAAACAACAAGTGACCTATAGGGGGAAACCTATCAGAATAACAAGGACTTCTCACAGCAAACGATGAAGGCAAGAAACCTGGAGCAAAGCATTCCCAGTGTGGAGGGACAATGGATGCAACCCAGGTTACTATACCCAGCAAAAATGTCAACATAGTGGAAGAGAGAGAAAAATCTTCCAGACATAAACAAACTTGAACAAATACATGTCCGAAAACCAACCCTTCATAGAGAATACTTGAAGCAATCCAAAGAAGAGAAGAAGGAGCAACCAACCCCAGCAACTAGAAGGAGAAATCAATAAAACATAACTGCAGAAGTAGAAACCTAAATAAAACCTCGAGATGGATAATAAGGCAAAAGGAAGCAACACAACCTTCAGTCATAACCTTAAATATTAATGGGACTAAATTCCCCAATCAAAAGACATAGACTGGGAGACTGGATTAGGAAACAGATCCATCGTATGCTGTCTTGCAAGAAACACATCTTACCTTCAAGGACAGGCACCACCTTAAAGTGGAAGGATGGAAAAAAAATATTTCCAAGCAAATGTTCCAAAAAGAAAGACAGGGTGTTTGCTATTTTATATGGATAAAATAGACTTCAAGTAAAAGAAATCAAGAAGACAAAGAAGGCCATTACATTTTCATCAAAGAAACAATCCACCAAGAATTTCACAATTATGAATATATATGCCCCAAATTCTGGTGCAGCCAACTTATAAAGACAATCTCCAGGACCACAAGTCACAGACTAACCCCAGCACACTCATAGTGGGAGATTTCAATACCCCACTGAGTCCTTTGGATAGGTCAAGGACAAAAATAAACAGAGAGACATCTGAATGAACGTATATTACACCAAATGGACCTCTAGACCTCTACCGAACATCCATCCTAATACCAGAGAATCACTTCTACTCAGCACCCACGGAACATCCCAAATCGACCACATCCTGGACAC